>PVHX01018214.1:8158-37774 GCA_004024805.1 Geosciurus inauris | reverse complement strand
GTGACTGTACTCCCTGACGTCCCTCCCCTGGAATAGCTGAAATCACAGAAAGTAGAATGGGGGCAGGGGTATTGGTGGCTGGAGAGAGGAAGGGGGATCAGCGCTGCATGGGGACACATTGTGAAGACTGGATGGTGGTGAAGGCTGCGCAGAAATGTGGGCGCGCCGCGTGCCGCCAGGTTGTGCCCTGAAAGATGGTCAGTGTTGGGGCTGGGCTGTGGCTCAGTGGTGGTGCACTTGCCTTGCATGCGTCAGGCACTGGGTTCGTTCCTCAGCACCACATAAAAATAAATAAATGAAGATATTGTGTCCATCTACAACTAAAAAAAAAATATTTAAAAAAAAAAAAAAAAAGATGGTCAATGTTGTGTATTTTTAGCCCCTCCCTTAAAAGACAAAGCATCCCCATCTCCTGGCAATGAGACCAGGAAGAAGTGGCCCAAGTCAGAAATACCTCATCAAAGCGCTGGATGAGTGCTGTGCTCCACAACGATGGGTTTAGGTGAGGACATGCTTCTTGAGGTCACAAGTGAGGCAGGAAGACAGGCAGGTAGGCAAAGAGGGGAGCTCCAGATGAAACAGCAAACCACACACCTGACCAGTGAGAGATGAGTGCTATGCAGGGTGGCGGTGCTGTGTGTTCTCTGCCCTCTCACCGGGCTCTGCAGCAGTACCTCAAACCGTCTCACGCCATGTCTCAGGAGCTTTCTGTTTCACATGCAGTGCTATCCTGTGTTCTGCCTCCCTCGTGCCCCCTACTGTTGGCAAGGCACCTAGAGAGCTTCTCAGGGACAGCCCTTCTTTCCTCAACCCACAAGGAAGCTGCCTGATGCCTCACCAATGTCCAGAACACACAGGTCACATGACTTGATCTCACTGGCCATCTAGCTAGGAACCTGCTGTGGCCTCAATGTGTCTCCCAAAGGCCCCACGTTGAACACTTAATCCTCAAATTCATATGTTAATGGTAACTGGGGTGAGGCCTCTAAAAGGTTGCCAGGGTGGGATGAGGCCGTGAAGGTGGGACCCCTGTGATGGAGGGAGAGAGACCTGAGCTGCTAGGCTTGTTCTGCCTCATGTTCTGATGCAGCAAGAGGCCCTCACCAGATGCTGGCGTCCTGCTCTCAGGCTTCCCCGCCTCTCGACCTGAGAGTTGAACAAACCTCTGCCCTTTATAAACACCCATGTGTGGTATCCTGTGACGGAACAAAAAGCCTACCCAGAAAGGAGCCTGCCCTGTACTGCAGCTCTGAGGACCACAGCTCTGCACAGCTTCGTGTTGCTTCTCCCAGTGGAGACGAACCCAGTTCACCAACCCGAGTGCTGCACTGCCAGTGACAGCGCCTGCTCCGCTGCAGATGGCACCTGCACCCAGGGAGGGCCCTGCCTTTCCCCCAGGAATTAACCCTCCCTTCCCTCCTCCAAAGCACAGCTCAAACTTGGCAGTTCCTTCTGCAGTCTCCACTATCTAACCCACCCTCTGTGCAGTGTTGTCTGAGCTCTTCTCAGATGCACCAGGCGGTGACCATTAGGACTCAGAGCCTAGCTCCTGCTCCTGCCCTCATCTACACACTGCCACACAGCCTGCACAGCACTCAGCGGTGAAACACCTCAACTCTGCACTCGCAGCACAGTGTGATCCTAACTTACACGTAAAATAAGACCTCAGACGGAGGCAGGTGCATGAGGCTAATTCTCACTTAGGTACAAAACCTATTCTTTCATTTCAGAGGTAATTTTCAACAATCTAAAAAAACTGAGAACTCGTGAGCCTGGTGAGTATCAGACCCTGCTCGCAGTTGCAGTCTCACAAGGCAGAACCACAAGCAAAGGGACCTGCTGCGCTGGGAGGTGGGGCACAGAGGCTGTGTCCCTGCAGGGCCCGGAACATCCTGTACTTTCTGCCTTGGCTCTGCCACCAGGCTTTCCCCTCCTGGCCTTGTCACTGCTCAAGTTTCTGCCTCAGCCAGTGAATTCTCACAGCTGGATCTTCCACTGCAGCTGCAGCTCAACACTAGTTGCACCATTACTAAGAACTCCCCAGGTGCAGTGGCAGAATGGATGGGGCACCTCCTCCCTGCATCTACAGCCCGGTGGTGGGCGTGTGTGGAAGGAGAAGAGTGAGGAAGCCTAGCCCGGGGAGAAGCCTCCTGGCACGGGCACAGTTCAGTCAGGAGAGAAATCTGAGATCTACACTAGGCCAAGAGTTCTCAGGCATGATGTCAGAAGCGCAGTCCAAGACAGCAAACTAACAATCTGAACTTCATCTAAACGACAAGCTTTTGCTCTAGGGAAGATCCTTTGAGAGGAAGAAGATGAGCTTTGGGTGGGGAGACAAACCTACAAACCACACTTCAAACAAGGACTCATACCCAGGAAAAAACCTCAAAGCTAACCAAACAACAGTAAAAAGGGGCAAATGGTCCAAGAAATATTTCTCACCAGCAATGACAAAGCTGGAAAGTGAGCACTGAGGAGATGTCCCACATCATGGGCATGAGGATGTTTGAGTGAAACCAGGACAAGATGCCACCACACCCCATCAGATGGCTGGAACAGCATGGACACAGCACCAAGTGCTGCGAGGATGTAAGAAACAGGTTGGCTCCCACGAGCTACGGATGCAAACTGCAGACGCTTGGGAATAGGGACGGCCTCTAAGTTCTTTATAAAACTGACCATCAAGGGGCTGCTGGTGTGGAGCAGTGGTAGAGGACTTGGGTAACATGTGCAAGGTCTTGGGTTCAATCCCCAGCACCAAAAAGAGAAAACCAAAACCTGAACATCCAATCAACACGCAACCCAGCAATTGTACTCCTGGATATTAAACTGAGAAAGAGGAAAACGTGTATGCAAACAAAACATGTACATAAATGCTCAGAGCAGCTTTCACAGCACCAAACTGAAAATGTCCAAGTCTTTCAACAGTGAGTAGCTGGACTGCAGCTATCCACATCATGGACAGCTGGGCTGCCTAAGGAGGAACAGGGCCCTGACGCAACCTGGATGATCTCAAGATAATTATGCAACAGCCTCTCAAAGGTTATACACTATACATACCGAACAACACCCAAAATAACAGAATTATAGAGATGGAGAATGAAACAGAGAGTGCCAGGGATCACTGACCTTGACTGTGATGGCTGTGCCCATCTGCACACACACATGTGCACACACATACACATCAAAGTTATCGTAAAACTGAGTGAGATCTGTGGATTACACCAGTGTTAGTACCCCAGTTACTACACTGCATTCCAGTACATAAGATGCTACCAGTGAGGAAAACTGGGCAAAGGGTGCATGGCACATCTCTGTATGATTGTGTAGCTTCCTGTGAATCTAAAACTGTTTTTTAAATTTTCTCAAGTTCTAACAATGTACAGAAGAAAACCGTGAAAAGCTGGAGCTAAGTCAGGCCAACCACTGGGAACTAGGGGGCCACTGGGCCAGGGCGACTGCTTGGTGTTGGATCAGGAGGCACCAGCATCCTGCGGCAACAGGGGCAGACCCTGGTGGCTACAGAACCCAGCTGCGGGTGTGTGGCTGGCAGCGCAACTCCACACTGTCCCACGGCCACTCACCCACACACCCAGGCAGTACTCAGTCAGGCTGGTCCAGGGCCACAGAAGCCAAGCATGGGGGGCGGGGGGCGGGGGGGCGCCGGAGTCCACACTGGAGAAAACCGCCAGGAGCAAGAGCAAGAACTGCTGCCCAACTCAGCTCCTCTGAGGAATCGGAATTCGGAATTCATGACAGAGACTATGGATAAACTACAATCGATGTCTTCTGAAGGATAAGATGAAATTTGAGACAGAAGAGTTTTTTTAATTAAAGATTAATAAGAAATACTGGGTATAAAAAAATGTCAAAATAAAACACACAGAGCCGGGCGTGGTGGCGCACTCTTGAAATCCCAGCACTTTGGGAGGCTGAGACAGGAGAATCCCAAGTTCAAAGCCAGCCTCAGCAAGGACGAGGCGCTAAGCAACTCAGTGAGACCCTAAATAAAACACAAAAATTAGGGCTGGGATGTGGCTCAGTGATTGAGTACCCCTGAGTTCAATCTTCGGTACCAAAAGAATAAAAAAAATTTAAAAAAATAAATAAAGCACACAGGGCCAGGCGTGGTGAAGCATGCCTGCAATCCCAGTGGCTCGGAAGGCTGAGGCTGAGGCGAGAGGATCGGAAGGCTGAGGCTGAGGCGAGAGGATCGCGAGTTCAAAGCCGGCCTCAGCAACGTAGCGAGGCACTAGGCAACTCAGTGAGACCCTGTCTCTAAAAAAAAATACAAAAAAGGGTTAGGGACGTGGCTCAGTGGTTGAGTACCCCTGAGTTTAAACCCTGATACCCTCCCACCCCCCGCCAAAAAAAGGCACATGGATATATGGAAAATGTAAAGGTCTAAAGAACACTGCTAGAAGCAGAAAGTAGATAGGTTACTGCACAAGGAGAAATAAGACCCAACCTCCTCCTAAAGGAGTTCTATGGAAGGAGATGGAAAGAAAAATCATACATGCGTTTTCCTGGTGCTGATGACACAATTCCCTCAAGAGAAGGTCCCAGATGTGGAGTCCTAAGGGCTTCAGAGGAAACAGCAGATGGTCTACACATGAAGGACAAGGTAGCTTCAGAATGCCACCAGCAACGCCAAACACCGCAAGTTCTGAGGGAACGTGATCATGAGCCCAGAATTCATTCCCAGCCAAATGAGCATCAAAGAGCAAAACAACAGCACTACAGACACCTGGAAGAAGTGTGCCAGGTACACACCACGTGAGACACAGTGGTAAGCAAAGTAAGTGCTGCCCGTGTGCAGCGTTCAGGACACAGGACTCGTCTGCTCTCAGGCATGAGCCAGGCCTCGACGCAGTCCTCTGTGCACACACTTCTGTCACCACGGTCCTGACCAACTTCGCTTCCTCTCACTTCTGACAGTGGGTGCCGAGTCCTCCTGAGCTGGAATGAAAGCCTCCAAACCCACAGCAGAAGAGAAAGCTGCCTCCCTGAAAGTGCTTGGCACATCTTCACACAAAGCCAAGAGAACCATCTAGGGAGAGCAAAGCCCCAGAAGAAGGCAGAGACAGTGCCATCTGGCCTGGCTATTCACGCACAGAGGCATCAGCAAAACTCCTAACTGATCACAGGCCTGGAGGTGACCATGCTACCAGATTACCATTGCTTCACGCAGAGGCTTCAGTGCACCCCAACTGGTGAGCCTAAAGCTAGTGCCAGATGACCACTGCCATCTACTGGCTTTTCTCTTGAATGCATAGAAGTCCACTTGCCGTCACTAACACAGGAGAAAACAGACAGAAGGGAAATGGTAAGAGAAGACACAAAATTACCAGGCCCAGGACGGACTTCGGCATGGTCTTGCGTGCCCTGTGAACCTTGACATCAGCTCCGGGGGCCGTGGGCTTCCTGTCCTCTGTGTCTGCGCCTCCTTCCCCAGGCACAGCTGGCGCTGCCGCTGGTGTCTGTGGAAATGCACCTAGAGTCCTGCCTTTGCCAGCACCTCCAGGAAGGGTTTTCGCAGCATGGCCAGGAAGCGAGGAGGCCAGAGTGTTGGGAGTCCTCAAGGGCTGCCCCTGCAGGGCCGATTTATTTAAGAAGTACCCATTGCTGCCAATGACAGAAGTCTGCACGAAGTCATCGGCTGCGACGTGGTTCTGCTTCCCCACTTCTGTTTCTCTTTCTGAAACCCCATTTTCCGCTATTCGTGCTGCTCTGTTGGCACCTTCCTGCGGGCTGGCTCTTGTGCTCTCCTGAGTGTGTCTGGCTGCGTTTGGGTGACTGGTGTCACCATTGTCACAAGACCCATTGGTTTCGCCATCTGCAGCCATGGAGGCCTCTCCCGCCTGCTTCTCGGCAGAACCTTCATCAGCAGCCATAGGTACGTCTGTGAACAGAGGAGAAAGGAGCATCACTGACTGCTGGCACCCCACCTCCCACACCACCACCACCAGCACAAGTTACAATGCTTCCGACTGGCTGACATAAATCAGTCCACTGAAATCCTTTCATTTCACCCACAAACTAACACTTAAATTCAAACAGATTTAATATGAGATTGCATCCTGAACAGGATCTTCGGGTAAGTGTGAGGTATCGACACTGCAAGAAAACCTGAGTACTGTATGGAGATGTCAACAAGGCTCTAGAAGCAGGTGTACACAAACAAGCAGGGAAACAGGACCAAGAGACGGTGAGCTTTCAGCATGCCCCTGTCTGCACACCCTGCGGGGATCTCCAGCAGTTCCAGCAGTCACAACCCACTCAGAAACAAGGAACACTCACATCAGAAGATTGAGAAGTACTATCAGTTGAGACAGAGAACTCATGATGACATCCCTGGAGGCAGGAAAAGCCTGGACCAAGGTCCAGGCTCCACCTAGGCCGCCCTGCTCTTGCCTGTACTCTTCCTCACACCTACCACCTAACACGTTGCACTCTCTAAGCTCAACGTGTTGGTCTTCTTCCTCCCACCCCTAAGTTCTACAACAGCACAGCCCCTACTCACCACTGAAACCTGGGCACATAAACAGGGCCTGGCACATGATACATGTGCAATAAATACTTTCTGAAGAACAAAGAAGAATTAATAAATTTTTTTTAACGCATAGCAAAAGAGAACAGGCGGAAACTTCCTTAACTCGGAGAAGACTATATCCCAAACTCTGTAGCAACATATCTTCACTCAGAAAGGTTAATAAATTAATTCACATAAGCCCAGAAACAACATAAGAACATCTATTAAAACCACTAGTGCTAGCCAGGTGCAGTGGCACAAGCCTGTAATCCCAGCATTTAGGGAGGCTGAGACAGGAGAATCGTGAATTCAAAGCCAGCCTCAGCAACAGCGAGGCGCTAAGTAACTCAGTGAGACCCTGACTCTACATAAAACACAAAATGGGGCTGGAGATGTGGCTCAGTGGTTGAGTGCCCCTGAGTTCAATCCCTGGTACCAAAAAAAACCAAAACAAAACAAAACACCCCGCTAGTGCCAAACAAAACAGAATCCACCTGTGATCAAAACACAAGAACAAAGCCAAATGGCTGAATTCAAAATCAAGTCACAGGACTGGGAATAAAACTCCACAGTAGAACACCTCACAAGCACAAAGCCCTGCCTTCCATCCTAAAACTGCAAAACAAATCAAGTTACAAAAATAAAGCCATTCTCTACACCAACGTTAACTAGAAAATACAAGTTAAAAACTAAGATATTATTCACAAAAGCAGGAAAAAGACTACAAAGTTATTTTTTTAAAAATCAGACAAGATTACTTAACTTAAAGCCCAGGTGGAAAAAAAAATTAAATACAGGGCCTTTCACGCTGGAATGGGATGACAAATTTACAAAGTTGTCAAGTCCCCTCAAATTAAATTTATAAATGTGTGACATTCTAGTAAGAATTCCAGTTAGTACATTGAGGGATTCTTTGACCCAACTCTGAAACGCATCAGGAAGAACAGATCCCACACAAGCCAAGCAAGCCATGAAGAGGAGAATAAGGAGAGCCATACATGCTCCTACCACAGAGAAAGGGCACACCACCTTTGCAGCTCCCCCTACCCAGGCAGCTGCGGCTGAGCACTGAGGACCAAGGCACCTCCATCAGACACAGGTGCCTAGCCTCAAGGTTGGAGTCCACGCCTGCAGGTCCCAGTGACTCTGTGTGGCCCTTCTGCGTGTGAGGTGTGGACATACTGTCTTGGATGCTCTGAGGACCTCCAAGTTCAGAGAGAAAAATGCAGAAGAATAGAATAGCCTATAGGCAGGGGAAATTCATAAAACATCAAAAGCATGAATAATGGCAAGAAAAAGATCTGATTGCACTGGAATTCAAATTTTTGTTCTACAAGGAACATAATAAGTAGGCAGGGTTAAACAACAGGTAATGATACCCTTGTAATGTCTAAATAACAAGGGGTTAATATCTAGATGTTAAGTAACTAATTTAATCAAGCAAGAATAGATAGAAACCCTAACTGGGGGAAATAATATAAACAGGAAATACACCGAAAAGAAAATTTTGGGTCTGGGGATATAGTTCAGTTGGCAGAGTGTTTGTCTCACATGCACAAGGCCCTAGGTTCAATCTCTGGCACTACCAAAAAAAAAGGAAATTTTTCTTAAATGCTCATATGCATGTAAATGGCTTAATATATAAACTCAAAGGCAGAGATAGTCCAAGTGGACAAGAAGCTGCATTGTGAACAATATCCCTACAACACACATTAAATAAAATAGGAAAGAGAGATTAAAGAAATGGGAATGATGTGCAAAAGTGAATTTATAAAAGGTTGGAGTGGCTATTTTAATATTAAGGTAGGTTCCAGAGCAAGGAAGTATAACAAGGAACATAAAATATCATTCCATAAGGACAACCAAAGAACTTCAAAGTACAAGAATCGAACACTGCTAGGACTGCTGGGGAAACCAGTTCCACAGCTGAGGTCCTAGATTCCCATAGCCAAGAGTCTCCTTAGCAAGACTCAGAAACTGATGTGCCAGTCAGCAGCAGGCCCGGCATGGCCCAGGCGGGACTCAGCACACAGCATTTGCACGCTCATCAAGAGGGTAGGGGAGAGCCTCAACTAACTTCAAGTGACTCAAGTGAGATGAAGTGTGCTTTGACTGCAAAGGAATGAAATTAAAAATCAATAACAACAACGAACTGATAAAATCTCCAACTCTTTGAAAACTAGAAACTAAACTAAAACATACTTTTAATGAGACAAAGAATAAACCACATGGGAAATTACATGGTATCTTGAATTGACAGAAAATGCACACACAGCTCTCAGGATGTGAGGGATGCTGCTCAAGAAGCTCACCAGGAAACAAGCCCTGAGCCCTGTGTGGGAGGGAGGGGAAAGGCTCAGCACAGAGCTCACGGAACCAGGGAAAAACGGAGACCAAATTAGAGCAAGCAGAGGAAGAAGACAGCACAGACTGCAGCACAGACTGCTGAGACAGACAGCAGACACAGAGGAGTAAACACAGCCAAGAGTTGATTTTTGTTGACAAGATAAACAAGATTAACAAAACTTATTCTCTAAGGTCAGTATTACCCTGATACCAAAACTAGAGAGAAGCATAACACAAGAAAACCACAGGCCAATATTCTTAGTGGACATACATGCAAACATTCTAAACAAAAGTACAGTGAACCAAAACCAAAAATTCATTCATTCATTCATTCATTTATTTATTTTAAATGAACTTGCTTTTTAACGGGGAATAGGAGGAATGGTTGCCCAGGCAGGAATGGGGTTATGGCATCAGAAGAGTAGCCCCCTCCGGGCTAAATCAACTCGGGCCTCCTGAATCTGGCTCTGTAGCTCACGGGCGGCGTCCTCGCAGTCGTGAAAAGTGGCCACGCGATAGCCCACAGTGCCCAGAGCATAGCAGCCTGCAGACACCAGCAAGTAGGCAGGCAATGGCTGCAGGACTTCCCGGTAGGGTGAGGGGAGCTCCAAGCCCAGAGCTCCCATGGTCGGGGCGGCCCAAGCTGAACCCAGAAGCGCCAGTGCCCAAAGCCACTGAGCTAAGGGTCACTCTCGACTGCGTCCAGCTATCCGCGTGGCTCTGGAAGCCATCCCCAAAAACACATTTTAAAAGATAATATATCCAGTGAAAAAGTTTATTCCATGAAGGCAGGGTCAGTTTAACAGTCAAATAAACAACAATGTAATTCACCATACTCACAAACTAAAACAAAGGTCACCTCAAAAGATTCAGAAAAACGGGGCTGGGATTGTAGCTCAGTGGTAGAGCGCTTGCCTCGCATGCGTGAGGCCCTGGGTTCGATCCTCAGCACCACATACAAAGCAATGAAATAAAGACATTGTGTCCATCTACAACTAAAAAAATTTAAAAAATTAAAAAAAAAAGAGAGATTCAGAAAAACACTACCATTTCTGATCAAAATTAAACAAAGCCTCTTAGGGGAGGCTGTCTGTGCTCAGAGTTCTCACTAAGCATCACCCTGAAGGCTCTGGCAAGTGCAACCTAGACGAGACAGAAGCAAGTCATGCATAGCAGAAAGCAGCAGCAGCAGCAGCAGCAAAATTCAGGCGTCAGGATCCCACATACAGGAGATCCCATGGCCCTGTGCAAAGGCTACCAGCACCCAGGACTGAACTTGGAAAGGCCACAGAACATAAGATAGATTGCAGAATGACCTCAGCCTAAACCTCACACCTTAAAAAAATTAACTCCAAATGAAAAGAAATGTAAATTTACATCAAAAAGACTTAGGGGTAAAAATCATGGGACTTAGGGCTAGCAGTCAGCCAGCCTTGACACACAAACACAGTCCAAAAAAGGAAAAATCAACCAATCAGATTTCAGCAAAAGTCAAAGCCCACAAAAAGAACAGAAGACTTCCACAGGCAGGGAGGAAATGATCACTGGCCACATACCTGGGAAAAGACCAGTACCTGGAACACACAAGGAACTCTCAAAACTAAGTAGCAAATCTAATCCACAACAAAAAGTCAGTAAAGGTGCAGAGAACCAGGACCCTCACACTGATGCTGGGAACGACAAAGCCAAGGAAGACAGCTAAACGTGCACTGACCCACAGGAGCACCTCACTCCTGAGTCAAGTCCCAGAGAAGCATCTACAGGAAGTAGTGTCAGGAAGCATCTACAGCAGTTTCATCATAACAGACAACAGAACAGCCCAGATGTCCTCCAGTGAGTAAATGGTTGAACAAATTGTGGGAATCCACACACGGAACATGACTAAGGAACACAGAACAACAAACTATTGATACACGACAAAGCTCAAATGAACCCCCGGGAATTATGCTGAATGGAAAAAATCGACCCTAAAAGGTTACCAAGCATATGAAACCACTTATACAGCATTTTGAAATGACAAAACCATAGAAACAGAGAACAGATTAGCGGGTGACAGCAGAAAGCAACAGGACAGGAGGTGTCCGGCCACAAAGGGCAAGGAGGAGGAGCCCGTGGTGGGAGTGCTCCGCACGTCACTGTGGCCGTGGCCATGGCCATGGATGTAGTGACAAACACAGAAGCAAATACACAAAGTAGCACAAAAACACTGGGAAATCTAAGGCAAGTACAGTGGCCATGCCTCTAATGTCAGAGATTCAGGAAGCTGAGGCAGGAGGATCACAAGTTCAAGGTAAGCCTCAGCTACTTAGTGAGACCCTTTTCCAAAATCAAATATAAATAAAAAGGGCTGGAGATGCAGCTCAGTGGGAGAGTGCTCCTGGATTCAATGAAAGAAAGAAGGGGGGGTGCAAACCACTGGGAAATCTGAGTAGGTCTGGTGCATTGTGCTGATATCAAAACCTGGTTATAACACTGTGTACAGTTTTGCAAGATGCTGTCAGTGGAAACAAAGTGAAGGATACACAAGATCTGTCCACACTGTTTCTCACATGTAAATCTGTAACTATCTCAAAATAAAGTTCAACAGCAAAAGATAAACTGCAAGTCTGTATACCAGTTATGAGCAAGTTCACTCATGTAAAATTTTAAATAGCATAAGAACATATGAAGGGCTGGGACTGTAGCTCAGCGGTAGAGCGCTTGCCTCATATGCGTGAGGCCCTGGGTTCGATCCTCAGCACCACATACAGAGCAATAAAATAAAGACATTGTGTCCATCTACAACTAAAAATATATTAACAACAAAAAAAAAAAGAACATATGAAGTCATTAGAGATACAAGACTTGTATGCTCAGAGACATAATGTGAAGCGATCAAAACTAATAAAAAGGGACTGGCGTTGTGGCTCAGTGGTAGAGTGCTTGCCTAGCAAGCGTGAGGCACTGGGTTCTAATCTCAGCACCACATAAATACATACATAAATAAATAAATTATTGTGTCCATCTACAACTAAAAAAAAACTATTAAAAAACTAAATAAATGGCACTTAGGGAGGCTGAGACAGGAGAATCGTGAGTTCAAAGCCAGCCTCAGCAATGGTGAGGTGCAAAGCAACTCAGTGAGACCCTGTCTCTACATAAAACACAGAATAGGGCTGGGGATGTGGCTCAGTGGTTGAGTGCCCCTGAGTTCAATCCCCGGTACCAAAAAAAAAAAACTAAATAAATGCAGAAATACACCTTGTTGATGAGTCAAAAGGCTCCGTATTGAGTCTTACATGCGTCAAATGAGAGAAGAATGACCAGGTAGAAAGGAGAATTCTCAGTAATCACAGAAGTATTTGGCAAAAGACGTCAAGAGTAACAAACCAATCCCTGAATTTAAAGTTACTACATTTCCAGCTGAAAATGACTAGTAACAAACCGACTACAGGCCAAACTTTGCATGTTAATGAATGGAGTACCTTGGAAAAGTCCAGCAATCCTCCACTTAATACAGATATCCAGATTCAACTTATCCAATCCACCAACACCACCAAAGTACCTACCATCCCATCAGAACTACTAGACATGCAAGAAAACACAGAAGTCCAGGATGAAGTCAGTCATCCAAGTACCCAGAGAAGACAGGGGACTCGCTGAAAGGGAAGCACACGAGAAGAACGGGCACAGATGCCTCTGCACCTACCCCCACCACGCTCTAGAACTGAAGACAGCCAGTCTGAAAGGAGGCCATCGCAACGAGACGACCAGCAGACCAGACAGAGGGAAGATGGAACACACCCATACAGTGCTAGAATCTATGAAAATGAGGCACTGAAAGGAGAAGGTGAGTGGGCAGAGCGGGACTGGCAGGTGGGACAGCATGAAGCAGACACACCTGCACTGGAGACGCACAATCACATCTGAAGAGGTGACAGCCAAAAACACTTTAGTCAAGCGGTGGCCATGCCTGTCACTCCAGCTGCTTGGGAGGCTGAGGCAGGAGGATCATGAGTTCAAAGCCAGCCTCAGCAACAGCAAGGTACTAAGCAACTCAGTGAGACCCTGTCTCTACATAAAACACAAAACAGGGCTGGGGATGTGGCTCAGTGGTCGAGTGCCCCTGAGTTCAATCCCTGGTACCAAGAAGAAGAAAAAAACACTCTGGTCAAGTATTTCCAAACTTACGAAAACTACAAAATTGATGACCCAAGAAAGTTAACAAACTTCTAGCAACATAAACAAAAACATACCAAGCCAATGTACAACATAACTCAATTGTCAAAAATCAGAAATAAAGAGAAATCTGAAAACAGCCAAAAGAAAAGACATTACATACACGAAGAAAAAATAGTTACAGATTTCTGGTTCTAAGGAAGACAGTGGATTAATCCACTGATATGGATTAACTGTGCTAACGACAAGCAGACAGGGTGTGACTGAAGAAAGTCGGTCACTGGGGGTGTGCCTTTGGAGTCTGCCCTGGTGAGCAGAGCCCTCTGCTTCCTGCTGCCGTGTCCTGAGCTGCCTGCCTCCTCTGCGTCCTTCTGCCACAAGGTCCTGCCTCTCTCAAGCCCACAGCTATGGCGTTGGTCAGCCACGGACTGAACTGAAACCGTAAGCCAAAACAAAGTTTTTCTCCTTTACATTATTCTTGTCAGGTGTTTTGGCCACAGTGACAACAAGCTGACTAATAACACAGAATTCCATACCCAGTATCCTTCAACACAACACAGTCAGACAAACTCTGAGAAGATTAATCACCAACCCAAAAGCCACAGCAATGCTGATCAGACTTCTTCAGCTGGTTGGGCAACAGCACCACAGAAAATCCCTACCACACAGAAGGTGGGGTGTGAAGGCACAAGGAAAAGCATGCCATGCAATTCTTAAGCAAAGAAAGCAGGAAAGACCTCGGACCTATTACACTAGGCGGATTCCAGACAGAGTGGTACTATCAGGGATGAAGGAAGACATGCCCAGTAATAAAGGGGTAAATTCATCACAAAGATGGTATCATCTTAAATGTCTATGTAGCTAAGATGGACAAGGTCCCAGCTACCAAAACCAACAGAAGAAGAAACCGAAAATCTGAATAAAACTCTAAGAAGTCAAGAAATTCTATTAGAAATAAAAACTTCCCATGAAGGAAAGATCAAGACCAGGTGGCTCCACTGGAAAATTCCATCGAACATTCAAAGAATCATTATTGTTAATTTTTCACAGACTCCCCCAGATATTAAAGAGGGAACTCTCCACAACATACTGTGAGGCAGCATTACTCTGATATGGACACCAGAGAGACGCCTCACAGGACAGCATCTTTTTTGGTTTGTGTGGGAATTGAACCCAGAGGCACTTTACCACTGAGCTACGTCTCCAGCCCTTTCCATGTTTTATTTTGAGACAGGGTCTCCCTAGATTACTGAGGCTGGCATCTCCTGCCTTAGCCTCTCGAGTCACTGGGATTAGAGGTGTTTGCCACTGTGTCCTGCCAGAAAAAATACCTCTTATGATACAAACACTAAAACCTCAGCAAAAGACTAACAAACTGAATTGGGGGGTAAGGGGCTGAGGGAATGATGAGGTGGGATTAAAAAATGTGAACAAGCGGGATTTATCCCAGGAATGCACAGTTGGTTTAATAGCTAAAAAACAATTAAAATAATAAACCAAATATGAAGAGAACGGAATAAGGGGCAAACATCACATAAGCATGTCAACTCACAGAAAAATCATTTGACAAAAATCAATACCCCTGATGAAAACCCTTAGCACACACAGCATGTGGCCTTTGGCCTGGCTTCCTTCAGTTCACCAAACACGCCTAAGTTTCATCCATGTTGTCACATGAACCGTGCTATTTGATCACCATTCCACCATGCAGATGTGCTAGTCTGACCGTCCAGTTTGTTACTGGGTGAGGCCTGGGTATGAATAAAGATGCTACAGCATTCCTTATGACCACTCACTGTCCATTTCCTAGGTGCAGTGTTCCTGTTCTTCACACTTTGTTGTTGTTGGTTTGTTTTATTTTTTCCTTCTCTAGAAGATCTGTGTGTGTTTGTGTGTGTGTATGTGTGTGTGTTTGTCTCTGTCATCCAGGAATGGGACAGATTAAAAATTACACAGAACCCCAGGACAGGTAACAGAAGAGTGTAGGCAGCAAAATCCTGTCTCCCATCCCAGGAACACAGCTCTTACCTTCTCTCAGCAGCTCAGTTTTCATGCAGCTATCCTGCTTAGTCTCACCCTTGGCCGGAACTGCCTGCTAAAATAAACAACAGCCATCAACCTGAATGCATTAAAGGCAGATCACACAATACACCAACATGACTTCTCCAAAATAAATCAATTACAAAACTCACTACCAAACACTCACACGACTGGGACTTATTCACCCACTGGATAACACAGTTGTCTCTAGGAGGAGGGATGGCATTTAGAAGACAGCCCAAGGAAACACCCACTTACTCTGTAGTTTCTAGGGCAGTCCTTTAATACGAACGTGTTTGTGTATCACTTACATAATTAGAAATCTGAAATGCTTTGGTTTTGTTATAGGACTGCTATAATTTATTTCAAAATGCATTCTGCTGCCAACAGTAATTCATCTAAGTATTTGAAATGTCCAATAATTTACAAAAACTTGCAGAAATGGGCAAATCAAGAAAACAGCCGGTCTGTAACCCTACCTACTTGGGAGGCTAAGGCAGGAAGACTATAAGTTTGAGGGTAGCCTCAGCAACTTAGCAAGACCCTGTCTCAAAATAAAAAACAAAAAGGGTTGGGGGTATAGCTCAGTGGCAGAGCACCCTTGGGGTCAATCCTAGGCACCACAAAAAGAAAAAGTGAACAACTAGATACTGAAGTCACTAAACGTTGGGTATAAATGCCTATTATAGGCAGGCATATATGAATGATGCAAGGCTTCCTGGGATTGTTTTACTTTTCCTAAAACAGAAGTCTTGCCTTCCAAGAAGCGTAGTCTGCCCAGAGATGTGAACGAAAACACATGGTGCTCTTAACCAGGTCTCTCAGGAGGCAGTGGCAGCAGAGAGCCAACAAATGCCTTGTCCACACTGGGGGGCGGGGGCAGAGGACAAAGGCCACCCTATCTTCCTACTTTGAGCTCCAAAAACTTTTAGGCTCCCAGAATCTAAGGGCATAACTTCCAAAAAACTTCTTATAACTCCCGGAATCTTTTTTCCAAAGATACCAGAAAACCTTCTCAGAATATTCCCACTGAACCTTGAGTTCACTGCTCACTCTATTCCATGCCACTTACGCTTTCCAACAACTCAGCCTTGCCCCGTCCTGTCACCCAAAGTTCCTAATCCCCACAAAATCCTTTCTTCCTCAATCCTGCTGCAAGTCTGGCATCCTCAGTATTTTCCAAATGCTCCCACCAGCAGCCTTTTTTTTTTTGTACCAGGGATTGAACTCAAGGGCCCTGGACCACTGAGCCACATCCCCAGCCCTATTGTGTTCTATGTAGAGACAGGGTCTCACTGAGTTGCTTAGCGCCTTGCCATTGCTGAGGCTGGCTTTGAACTCGCGATTCTCCTGTCTCAGCCTCCCTAAGTGCTGGGATTACAGGATCGTGCCACCGCGCCCGGCTCTAGCAGCCTTCTTGAGAGGAGCTGGTAACTTACTGATAACCCAGGAGGAGGCCAAGAAAAGGCGTAAGCAGGGCTGAACTTCTTGTCAATTACAGGATGTTCTCTCCCACCTTCCCTGGAGCTCCATGGGTGGACCAATTAGTGGTTTTCAAAATGTAAGCTGAGGATACTAGGGGTCCCTGAAGGGACCTGCTTTCAATACACATGCACTCTCTCAATCCGGTTGGTAATGGCTGATTCTGCCCTCCCATCTGTAGCTGATGGCACCTGATGGATGTCTGCACTTCTCTCTTCTGTCACTCAGAATGAAGGTCAACTATCACTGAGCACCAATCCCAGCCCAGGCAAATGGGTCTGGGTGCTCCACAAGCCCCACCTCCACTTGCACATGTGCTTTCCACATTGCACAGACGCTGGTGGAATTCTTGGGAACTAGGACGCACAAGCGACATCCTCTGGAGCAAAACACAACCAAGCGGGAGGCCCTCTGTGACCCCTGTGGGGAAGGGTGCAGAGCATGGCAGTGCTAGGGATAAGCAAGAAAGGCAGATGATGGAGCACGTCAGCCTTGGACGAAAGCAGGAAGGACAGGAGCCTCCGGAGACTGAAATTCAAATGGTCTATGTGGCTGACCCCACATATTAGCTAGTGGGCGGGAACATGGTTCTCATCACCCTTGAAAAAGGGCCAGTGGCCTGCAAAATGTTCAGAACCTCTGAGGTGGATGGATACCAAGCCAGGAAAGGCTTATGAATGAGACGCCTTGGCCAAACCCTAACAAATCCCACCCACCCCCAGTTCACGGCGGCTCCTGTATTCTCTACGCCCTTACTGGCACAGGCAGAACCAAGCTGTAGGCCGAGACTTTAGGCCCAGAGGTGTCTCCAGCTCAGGGTGCAGCAACAAAACCTTGACAGCAAAGGGGCCTCTGGTACTGAGTGGCCTGCTCCTCTGTCCTTTCCAAGAAGAGCTTTAACTACACCTGCGTGAGGATGAGCATATGGACTTTAGCCTTGGAGAGTGAGATGGGACTGTTGATGGGCCCCAATGAAGGGTTGTCCTTTTTTAAAATTTGTTTCCAAACTGGGTTCCTCTACCTTCAAATTGGGCAAGGAGGTCAGTCCCAGACTCAGCCCTACAGATGTCACCACACATGGCCCTGAAGGCCAGGTGCCTGAAGTCGGTGCAGACCTGAATGGATGTTACAGGCAAGTTCAGACTCTATGGCTAACCAACAGCAGCAGTACTTTTCCAATACTTGTTTAGCACAGATTTTGACCAACCGTGTTGATACTTTTCCAAGACCTGATTAGCACAAACACTGATCAATGCCCCTGCCCGGCAGCTACATGAACTCCTAGACTCATACACTTAAATGGCAACCTGCTATCAGGTCCCCTCTTGCCTTGAGAGAACTCCCTCTTTCCTTCTTGCTTATAAGGCCTTCTCCTTTCACTCTTGCCTTCCATTGTTGTCCATGGATTTCATTCTTTACATTTGTGAAACAAGAACCTGGAAAGAAATCGGTGGTGAGCCGCTGGGGTCTGCTGCGACACTAGAGGGCAACACCACCATGAAGAACTGCAGCAGCATCACTGGACCACAGTGGAGAAGAATCCAGCTACGACCCCCAAAGCTGAGGCCTGCAGCATCCCTGCTGGGATGAGCGGCTAACACTAAAATAGGCTTTCTCGGCTTCAGGGGCCTGCTGCTTACAAAGACCCCAACCACCAGCAGAAGCAGAGAATCAAATTTTGTCTCAAACTCCAGTTTCACTGGCAACCCCAGCAATGGAGCTCTGACCACTGCAGGGATGCCAAACCCTTGGCAGCAAGAGGCAGACCAACTGCTGAGTCTCAGCCCCTGTGCTCCTTTTCTCCAAGACCTGAGCTCCTAAAGAAATAATCAACTCCAGGCTGGGACAAGAAAAATGTAAGTCCAGTTCAAAGCACCAAGTAGTGTCCAAGAAACAAAGTGCACAACCGATGACAAGAGTGTCACAAGAGCTGGGCGTGGTGGTGCACTCCTGTAATCCCAGGACTCTGGGAAGCTGAGACAGGAGGATCGCGAGTTCAAAGCCAGCCTCAGCAACGGCGAGGCGCTAAGCAACTCAGTGAGACCCTGTCTCTACATAAAACCCAAAATAGGGCTGGGGATGCAGCTCAGTGGTCGAGTGCCACTGGGTTCAATCTCCAGTACCAAAAAAAAAAAAGTATCACAAGAAATAGAAATGCCTGGATGGGTTCCAACTGGCCACGTATGAACACTTTGAACCTCAAAACAGATAATCACAGTAACAGATTACAACCACTTAGCATAGTGATGATAGCCTGAGTCAACACTCACATTAAATAAGTGGACAGACAGTAAGTAAATGAAGGCAAAGCTCTTTTTTCTACTAAGATGCCAATTGTGGATGCAAACAGAACTTGGGACTTAAAAATCACTATTTTACTGCTACCGTCATACAGGTCAGCTTCAATGCATAGTTGGAGTCTAAAACTATGAGGAGCAAACTCAGTAAGAAAACAGGGTATTTACATAATCCCAGTGTATTTTTAATTATAAAGGTAAAAAGAGTAACCGCAGAGGAGAAGGTCAACAAGCACTATCATGGGACAAAGAGCAGCACTCATTTGATAGGCCATCTGCACAACATCACTTCTGCAGCTTCCTGAACAGTGCACAATCTCAAGTCCATCACAAGGAAACATTACCAAATTCCAACCGAGGGCCTTGTAAAAAAACAGGAGGCCTATACTTTCCAAAAATTCCCCTTTATGAAAGTCAAAGACTGAAGAATTGGCCTGGGGCTGGGGCTCAGTGGTGAAGCACTTGCCTCATATATGTGAGGCACTGGGTTCCATCCTCAGCTCCACATAAAAATAGATAAAGAGGGGCTGGGGTTATGGCTCAGTGGTAGCGTGCTCGCCTAGCATGCGTGAGGCACTGGGTTTGGTCCTCAGCACCACATAGAAAAAATAAAGATATTGTGTCCACCTACAACTAAAAAATAAATATTAAAAAAAATAGATAAAGAAAGGTATTGTGTCCATCTACAACTAGAAATATTTTTTAAAAAAGACTGAAGAACTGTCACTGATAAAGAATGAAGAGACACAACTTGTACAATGAGCCATACGTAACTGTCACGAAGGAAATTACCGTGTACACAGAGTAGAAAACTGGACTGATACTAAATGTCCAGATTTGTCATCACATCATGGTTATAAAAGAGAAATCTCCTTGTGTGCAATTAAGGACAAAGTGGTATGAAGATTGAATCTGCTTTCAAATGGCTCCAGAGGAAAAGAAGTGTGTTGCGCATGTGTGCACATGCACCTACGTGTACATATGTGCCTGTCTGTGCATGTGTGTGCACACATGTGGGCTTACCTGGAGGATCTCGAGCAATGCACCTAGGTAAACGGTCCACAAAGGTCACTGTACAAACCTCTCAACTTTTCTGCATATCTGAAGTTATTTTTCATAAAAGGTTTCTTAGAAAGGCAAGGCTAGGGAAGTCTGAGGACTGGAAACATGCAGTGTAACAGGGAGATCCAGACAGGGACAGAGCACAAAATCAAGCCTGGACCTCGGGAGACAGGGCGCTGTTCAGGAAATGGGCAGGAGCAGACTGGCAGTCTCAAGCAAGGGGACTCTGGGAAGTGTAGTCAAAACCACGCAGACCACATGGTGCAGCTCTGGAGTTGGGGCCTGGAGCACATGCAAGGGTCTCTGCCCACTGTGGGGTCTCCTGTCATCACTTGGCTCCTGCACTTTGGTTTCCAGTTAAGAAATGAGGACTGGAGCCCTCGTTCCAGGAGCCACCGTGTCCCCACGCCTGGTACAGTAAGTGCTGACATGGAGACAGTAGACATACATCACGCTGAACACTGGAAAGGCCTCTGCACCTGCCAAGCCCACAGTGCTACCTGGAGATCTGCCCGGCGCCCAGCACCATGGCCGAAGGGCTCTCAGCTCTGGCTGCGTAAACAGCTCCTAGAGAAAACAGTGAAATGCAACACAGAGGCCCCATACCTACATCAGCCATTTCCTCACATCTGGTGCAGTCTGCCTCAGGGAGAGGGAAGTTCCCACCCTGTGCTTCAGGGGACAGGGAAGAGGCACTGCCCTCATATTTCACAGAGGATAAAAGGATCCCAGAGAGCCAGGAGGTGGAGAGGGGAGGGGGAAAGCCTCACTGCTCTCCTCAGTTGGTAAAAGGTCTGCGGCAAGGCTGGACACAGGCCCCATACCTTTAGGAAACCCTTTGGAGTGCCCGGTGTTATGGTCTGGATGTATCCCCTCCTCTTGAGAAAAGCTCCTCTGTTAATGTAGGAACATTCAGAGGTGAAATGAATACATTTTGAGAGCTGTACCCTAAATAATTAATCCATTCAATAGATTAATAATTACAACATGTGAATGCAACTAACTGGATGGTAACTATAGGCAGGTGGTATATGATGAAGGAAGTAGGTCACTGACAGGCATGTTTTGGGTGTTTATATTTTGTCCCTGGAAACTCACTCTGCTTCCCAGGTGCCATGATCTGAACAGCTTTCCTTTGCCATGTCCTTCCACCTTGATGTTCTGCCTCAACTTGGGCCCAGAGCAATGGAGTCAGCTGACCACGCACTGAGAACTCTGAAATTTTGATCCCAAAGTAAACTTTTCCTCCCCTAAGTTGTTCTTACCAGACACTTTGGTCACAGTGACAAAAAGCTGACTAATACACTGGAAGATCCCTTCCTATCGCCCAAGAATCCCCCATAGTCCACAGATTCCCTTCTATGGCTGGGGATCCTCATGACACTCTAGAGACCCCCTCTTATGGCCCTATAGTCCCAGAGTATGTGGTATCCCCTCACAGCCTTGGGGACCCCACCCACGGCTCCAGCATCCTCCTACAGCCCTGGAACTCCATTCCTTCAGCCCAGGGACCCCACCTGACATAGCCCAGGGACCTCCAGGACTAAGGGATACCCTTCCTCAGACCACAGGCCAAGACCCTTCCACAGCTAGTCCTTCAGCCACACAGCAACAAGAGGTTGGGAAGTGAGACTGAAAGAATGGGTCTGACTCTGGACCACTTGCTCTGTACTCCTTTTCCTCAGCGCGAGCCACACCTGCTTGACACAGAGCCTCAAAGTCATCCAGCTTTAACACTGGCAGTGGGAGTCTCTGGACTCCATTACCATGCCAAGACAGAATCTACCAAGTGGCACCCCAATACCTGCACCTCCTCCCTGGAGAACCAAGCAAATGCCACTGGCCAAACTCACCGCAAACTGCCTCTTCTCCATGAGCATCAGCCCTTGTGTTTTCTAGGTGGCATGTGTGGGAATACAAACCACAACAGCAGGTGAGAGAGAGGAGGGAGCCAACAGGGAGCACAGACCTTCCAGCTCTTCTCCAAACACTGGCTTCGCTTCTCTCCACTTAACAGTTCCCCTGGGGAGTTTCTTACTATTGCTGTTGGCTCTTGATTCATGTGACCACACTCAAGAACACCAGTCTCTCTACTATGGGCCTGGGAGCTGCAGTCGAAACAGGAATCCAGGAAACGGCATCAGTGGTGCTTACCCTGGC
This sequence comes from Geosciurus inauris, assembly GCA_004024805.1. NCBI lineage: Eukaryota > Metazoa > Chordata > Mammalia > Rodentia > Sciuridae > Geosciurus > Geosciurus inauris. The sequence goes on along the minus strand of PVHX01018214.1, from coordinate 15,697 downwards.
TGACACAACTGAACACGAGGCTGTCCTTGTGAAGAACAAAGATGCTGTTCTGGAGGCTGCAGCTGGCCTCTACCCCGACAAAGTGACAGTGGCCGTGGGCACAAGAAAATCTCCATGAGGTCAAAGATCAAGTCTTTTGTGAAAGTTTGTGACTACCATCACATCATGCCCACAAGATACCCTGTGCATCTCCCAGGACAAAAAGTCATACACAAGGGGCTGGAGTTGTGGCTCAGTGGTAGAGCACTAGTCTAGCATGTGTGACGCACTGGGTTCAACTCTCAGCACCACATATAGATAAATAAGCAAAATAAAGGTCCATCAACTACTAAAAAAAAAAACAAAGTCACACACAAACATGTCTTTAGAGATCTTGTTCTGAAATGCAAAGACAGGTACAAGATGAGCAAGAACAAGGGTTCTTCCAGGAGTTTTGGCTGTAGACATGTTTTTCTTTCAGTCACTAAGAATAAAAACAACCCTGTATCTGTGCACACAACCATCCTGGGAAAGGGAGGACAAGCAGCAGGCAAGTGGACCTGGGCAGCAGAGCAGGGGGCAGGGGGCTGTAGGAAAGCATGAATGTTAAATCTGCTTTGGTGAAACTAATACTAAAAAAAAGACAAAACAGGAGTAGACTGTGTCCAACTTCCAAACCCAGTTTGAAAAAAGGAATTCCCACCCACAGCCTGAGATTTCCAGGGATTCTGGGACTTCTTCCAATCAAAGATCCTTTTTTTTTTTTTTTAAAGTATCCCCACCACCACCACCCTTTGGTACCAGGGATTGAACCCAGGTGTACTTAACCATTGAGCCACATCCCCAACCCTTTTTTAATATTTTGTTTTGAGACAAGGCCTTGCTAAGTTGCTGAGGCTGGCTTTGAACTTGCAATCCTCCTGCCTCAGCCCCCCAAGCCACTGGAATTACAGGCCTGAGTCACCATGCCCAGCTCAAAAAGCCTTTTAAGCGCAAAATTTTAAATAAGATAAAGAGAGTAAAAGTATAGAGAGGGCACCAAGTAGCAACAAGGAAGACTTCTGAGAACACAGGAATAGAGGCCAGAACAGATGGCCAAGGGTGTACCCAAGGACACTCCTCTTTTAAGACAGATGTCTGTAGTGCCAAAACTCTTCTTAAATACAGTTTAAAAAAAAAAGTTGAGACAGGAGAAACCCAAGTTCAAGGCCAGCTCAGGCAACTTAGTAGTAACACTGTCTCAAAATTAAAAATAACAGTTAAAAGGGCTAGAGATATAGCTCAGTGGTAAAGCATCCTTAGGTTCAAGCCCCAATACAAAAATAAACAGACCTACTAAGCACTATCTTCAATTCCCATATTCTTTAAACAAAATTTAACCCCTGGAAAATTCTCATATCTGCATTGTAGGCCACGACTCTCAAGCTCCTTGCTAAAAGCACCTCACTAGAAAACGGGGCCCAGTCCCTCCCTCTGAGCCCTGGGCCCACTGAGTGACTCCTCTGTCCTGCTGTGAGCAGGCACAGGGGCTGTCAGGTCACTTCTTTGTTTACAGACACACAGCAATCTGCCATGCTCAGTGGCAAAAAGAGAAGAGGATTTGTGGTGCCAGAGTGACCACAGGAACAGTCCTTCACAGCCTGTCCAGGTCCTCAGTCAACTTCATGGCCTACATAAAGACCCAGTTATAGCAGCGTATAGACAACAAAGGCAGAAATGTCACTTGCACGCATGCACACACAGAAAATCCAGCCAATCCACAATCAGAATGGGTCACAAATGATAGCAATAAAGCAACCCCTTGGGAAAGAAGGGTAGAACAATAGCACTGCTTCTGCATCCTGACATACCAGTGCCGGGGTCTACTGTCCTCCTAGAAACATTCTGTTCTTGGTCCATTTTAACAGTCTAAAGCACTGAGGTGGCTGGAGAAAAAAGAAGGATATTTTCATTTCATGAAACCTTTTCCTTCAGTGCAAACTGGTATGTTTAGATATACATGGAAACCTACGGGGAAAAGTTTTCCAGAAGGTAAAGCAGAAACTGCCCTAGGCTAGATCAGTGAGACTAAGTGCAACCAGCTCCCAAGAGCGTACCATGAGCTGTCGAAAGACACAGGGAATGTGCAAAAGAAGAGCTGGGATGGGAGAAAGACCCGTGTGCAAAGCCACCTTCCTTCGGTGAGTGCTGGTATGTGTGTGCCCATTCCAGTGACCTCAGAAAGTCTTTCTGGACACACAGGAAAGGTGCTACCACATGGGGATGTACATTTACATAATCTAGATTTTTTTTTTTTTTTTTTTGGTACTGGGGATTGAGCTCAGGGGCACTCGACCACTGAGCCACATCCTCAGCCCTATTTTGTGTTTTATGTAGAGACAGGGTCTCACTGAGGTGCTTAGCGCCTCGCCATTGCTGAGGCTGGCTTTGAACTTGCAATTCTCCTGTCTCAGTCTCCCTAAGTGCTGGGATTACAGGCTTGAGCCACCGCAACCGGCTACATAATCTAGATTTTTTTAATGATAAAAATTAAAAACCTACCAGCCCTTATGTCCCTCCCTCTAAATAAAATCATGAAATAAGCATGAGATAATCACTTCACATATCTCTAAGTCAAAAAAGAAAAAAAAAAAGTCAATCGATAAGTGACACTTCAACTAAATGAATTCCTTCTCAGGGTTGAAAGGGTAGCATTGTCTTGCATCTGCAAGTATCATCTCTCCTCTGCCATTTACCATGAAAGGACTGTGCCCCAAACATAATTTGCCATAATACAGTTAAGCCAAATTTCACTGCTACTGATTTTAGGCACTTTTTAGAGAATACCTTTTCTATTATACATACAGTAAAAGGAACCAGGGTTAGAACTCAGTGGAACACTAGCTTCCAGGGAGGATTCCCATGAGTTCCTGGTAGTGCACTGCTGGAAACACCTGCTCCAATGCAGCTGCCTGGGACCCAACACAGCCAGCCCACCTACCATCCCGTGACAGATGGGGTACCCTCCTAAAGGGCAGAAGAACAAAAGCACACCTGCAGGTGGTGCTATCCACACGCAGCCTCCCAGGGGCTTGCCCCCATCCGCTTCTACCAAACCAATGATTTTTTTTTTCTTTTTCTTTTTTTTTTTTTAAATATTTTTTTAGTTGTAGATGGACACAATGTCTTTATTTTATTGGTTTGTATGTGGTGCTGAGGATCGAACCCAGGGCCTCAAGCATGTGAGGCAAGCGCTCTACCACTAAGCTACAATCCCAGCCCTGTTTTTTTCTTTTTTTTAATCAACAATGTCTGGTGGAAGCCAAGTGTGGTGGCACATGCCTATAATCCCAGCGGCTCAGGAAGCTGAGGCAGGAAGATGGTGAGTCCAAAGCCAATCTCAGCAACTTAGAACTCAGGGAGACCCTGAGTCTAAATAAAATATAAAAAGGGCTGGGGATGCAGCTCAATGGTTAAGTGCCCCTGGGTTCAATCCACAGTACAAAAAAAAAAATGTCTGGTGGAGGAAAAGCACAGAATTCAGACGATGACCATTATAAGACTCATAAAACTCAAAGACAAGGCCGAGGCGGGAAGATCACAAGTTTGAGGCCAGCCTCAGCAACTTAAGGACCCTGTCTCAAAATATAAAATAAGGGCTGGGATTGTAGCTCAGTGGCAGAGCGCTTGCCTCGCCATGTGTGAGGCACCAGGTTCAATCCTCAGCACCACATAAAAATAAAGATACCGTGTCCATCTACAACTAAAAAAATAAAAATAAATTTTAAAAAATACAAAATAAAGAGGACTGGGGATGTAGCTCAGTGGTAAAGCACCCCTGGATTTAGTCCCTAGTTTTAAAAAAAGGTATTTTGGAGAGTCTGTGTTAAAAGCATTCGAATACAAGCACATGAAAGTAAATTACTTTGCAAATTTTATATTTAAAGACAGAAGAAAGAACCAGTGGAAGTGCACTGATTCCAAACTGGAAGGGACACTGAAGGAAACTGCTCCAGCTGCCTAAGCCCAGGCCCTAACGGGCCCAAAAAGGGAGCTGGGGTGAGTCCGGCTCTGAGCAGGTGGGAACAACCCTGCCAGGGGCATCTGGGCCCCAGGATGCTGCTGTCCCAGCCGCCCCATGTATGCGCCCCATGTATGCGCAACTACTGCCTGGTGTTGCTGCGTTCCCTCCCTCACCAGCGTTCACATGCTCCTTTAAAGTCCCCACCACTGTCTCGGAGGAGTGCCTGAACAGGTAGGTGGGTCAGACCCATGCATTTACTTAAGAGAGCTCACTACAGCATTTGGTAATCTACCTGGCACAGCCACCACAAGGTTGTATACCATCTACAGTAACACATCTAGAAATCACTTCCAAAGTAGTCATTTTGCTTCTTTTCCTAATCGAAGCCTGAAGTTTGCACAGCATACCCTACCTTTGCACAACATGGCCAGAAGAAGACCAACTGAGTTTGTGTTTTGACAGCAAACTAATAATATTAATACTAAGAAATAGCTTCTCAGCACCCATTAAGAAGTCTCTGTTTCCACAGTGTATTCAATGCTACCAGGAGGTTAAAGGAATGCAAGATAAAGGACCCACCACTAGCCCAACCAGCTCAGCGACATCCAACTGCTCTGTTCTGCTATGGTTGCACCACCAGAGGCACCTGCGTGTGGCTACCAGGCAGATGCCTTTAAGAGGCACTCCTCTAGTTGTTGACTCACCAAGCAAAACATACATGACCCAGAGAATTTCTCACCTCAGCCATGAGGGTTAACCACAGAAGGTGTTCTTACAGCTGAGGCCAGAAGGAAACCCTTCAAGTTACCAGAAACTTTTAAACTGCTTCCAGTCTCCACAACACTGTGCTTGGGCAATGGGACAGCCCTGGGATGGTGGGAACACAGTCCAGGCTTGTCCAGCCCAAAGATCAGACAGCAGCTGCCTCGAGACAAACACAGGCCACAACTGACTGCTGTGTAACCCACACAGATCACCCGTAAAAATACAACCTGGACAGGGTGCAGTGGCCAAACCTGTGACCCCAATGGCTTGGGAGGCTGAGACAGGAGGATAGCAAGTTCAAGACATATCCCTGGGCAACTTAGCAAAACTGTCTCAAAATGAAAGGGTGTGGCTCAGTGGCAGAGCTCTTGCCTAGTATATGTGATGCCCCTGGGTTAAATCCTCAGTACTGAATAAAAATAAACAAAACACATGATATATGGGTTGTAAATCCTGCTGTTTTCATGGAGTCAACTTAAAGGTCTGCTCTCTGGAGCCTGGTGTCACGGGCTCAGACTTTCCAGAAAGCAGCAAGATTCAGAGACAAACCTGAAGGTCACAGGCTGTGTTCTCTCCCTCTTCTGGACCTGGGACCTGGCAGCCTGGGCCCTCCCTTTCTGGAAGCCACACCGTCTCACAGGTAAGCTCTGTCTCCCCAGAGCCTCTCCACGTCTCTTCCACATCCTGCGGGCCAAAGAATTCACAGAAAGCTAACTCTAACTGCTGCACACATCTCATGTTTAAGAGACAGTCCAGAAGAGCTCGAAACCAAGTCCCTCACAAGAACAGCAGGACTACAAAGGCACATAGAGCAGAGGTGTGAATGACTCTCATGTGGGAGGCAGAAAAGGAAGAAGAAAACATTCTGGCATGGAACGAACACCCTTCCCACTTTGGCCTCTAAGTATTTTTATCCTGCTACTTGTGGGGGGGATCAGTTTTCACGTATCAGCTATCTGCACCATGGAGACAGATCCAGGTGACAGGGCATCAAGGAAGGGAAACCTGGCAAACTCTCTTCAAGCCTGTCCAGGCTGGCTATGAAAGGGACTCACTGTGACTGTGAAGAGCCTTTTCCCCACAAAGAATGCATGGCCTACTGGCTTTCACGCAGGCCACAGCATCCAAGCACAGGGCAACCACCACCTTCTCTCTCTAAGAGTGGACACTTGGGGTTCTATCCAAAATAAGAAAAACATCAAAGTCCAGTCTGCCACTGGTCCGTTGTTTCAGGAAAGGACCAGCAGGACCTGGAGGAGAGGTGTGCTTCCTCTTTGGGAACTCTAATGGCACCAAGAAATCAGGAAATGCAAATAGTTCTCAAAGACAGGGGCATCTCCAGTCCAGCAAACTCAGAGATGCACAGTGCTATCTGACCATCCCTGATCTCAAGTATTTCCACATACCAGCTTCCCCAATTATCAAAGAGGGCGGAGAGAAAAAGAATGAATCCTTTCAACAGCTCTCAGAAATTTTCTTTTCCTTTTGTCTTTTTGTTCTTTCCCTTGGCAGAAAAAGTAGAGTTTGTTCCTAAATTTGGAGAAAATAATTAATATCCAAAGTAGCCCCAGAAATTACATTTAGGAGATTTCAAAATACCAGAACAGATTCCCTTTTCATTTGCTACTTAACCCTTAGCTGGGCCTATATGCAAAGAAAGAAAGCCAGAGTTCTCCATCCTTTACTGAGGCTCTTTCAGCCACTGAATTTTTCCAAAGGCAGGTCTGACACATATCCTCCTCTACAGGTCCCTGAACAACATGATGCTGACACTCCTCCGCCCACAGGAGGATCTACATTCCCTCACTTTTACCTGGGTGTGCCTCACAACTGCCTGGGCACAAAGAACATGATGACGTGACTGCCTAACACCAAGGTCCCCATGCCAGCAGCATGCTATGGGCATAGCTCTGCCATGCCAGCTCACTCAACACTGCGCAACCACTACACATGAGGAGCCTATACCACACAGGAGGCTGCACATGGGTATTCCAGGCACCAGAAGTGCAACAGGTGAGCCTTCAGAAGAGCCCAGCCCCATGTCTGAGGCTTCCCATCAAGGCTCTAGGACGAGGACCAGAAAAACTTCACCCCTGCGCCTTGTCTGAAAATCGTTGTTGTTTCACCGCCAAGTCATCGGGCAGTGCACTGTGCAGCACTCTTCCTGCACTCCTCCTCCAGCCAATGCCAACATCCCACCAGAGGTAAGAAGGAAGCCATCTGTGCTCCTGGCACAGGTCTGGCACACAGAGCTCGCTCAGTAATCCAAACTCGGTGCTCACTGGCTACTAAGGCCCCAGCTCAACATTCCTCATCTGTGCCCTCAAGGAATTCAACCTACAGAGAAGATGGAGCAAGCTGAGGGTGTGAGGAATTAAACTGTTCATCACAAATGTCCCACACCAACTTTGGATAGGGCAAAAGGGAGGGAGGGAAAGGGAGCGGACATGGACGTAGCAAAGATGGTGTAATGAGATGGACATCACTCCCTAGGCACATGTACGAAGAAACAAATGGTGTGACTCTACCTTGTGTACAACCAGAGAAATGAAAAATTGTGCTCCATGTGTGTACTGTGACTTGAAATGCATTGTTTTTTTTTTTTTTTTTTGGTACTGGGGATTGAACTCAGGGGCACTCAACCACTGAGCCACATCCTCAGCCCTATTTTGTGTTTTATGTAGAGACAGGGTCTCACTGAGTTGCTTAGCACCACGCCATTGCTGAGGCTGGCTTTGAACTCGCGATTCTCCTGTCTCAGCCTCCCTAAGTGCTGGGATTACAGGCTTGAG
>PVHX01018213.1:27295-37799 GCA_004024805.1 Geosciurus inauris | reverse complement strand
CGCGCCCGGCTGAATGTCCAATTTTAAATTCCATCAAAGACCTCCCCCTTTTTTTTTTTGATACCATGGATTGAACTCAGGGGTGCTCGACCACTGAACCACATCCCCAGCCCTATTTTGTGTTTTATGTAGAGACAGGGTCTCACTGAGTTGCTTAGCACCTCACCGTTGCTGAGGCTGGCTTTGAACTCGTGATTCTCCTGTCTCAGCCTCCCTAAAAGACCCCTCTTTTTTTATTCACCCACCTTGCTGAGATGCTGCCTGTCTGCTTTATTGGTTTCATGCCATAGAGCAGCCAGGAAAGTGACCCTCTCTATACCACCATCTTGAAAACTCTCCCCTCCCCTACATTTTGGAAGCAGATTTTTAAAACATATTTTTTTAGTTGTAGATAGACACAATACCTTTATTTTAGTTGCTGATTTTTTGTATTGCTGAGAATCAAACCTAGTGCCTCACACATGCTAGACAAATGCTTTACTGCTGAGCTACAACCCCAGCCCTTGAAGCAGATTTTTTACTCAGATTTACAGAACATGCAGGTGACTCAGGATTATTGCCACATTTAGTTTTTTTTACTGAAGTATTTTTATTTGCAAATGGTTGATCTTTCTGTGCGGGGATTGAAGCCTGGAAACACCTATTCTACCATCTTGATGATATCATTCCAATGATGTTTATAAAACATGAAATTTTTAAAAGATACTCAAGGGTGAAAGGGTTTCTGCTAGCGAATTCTCATATTTAAAGATGAAGTAAACTTCTTCTATATAATAACTTCCATAAAACCAAAAAGGAATAAATGCCTCCCAACTCATTCTATGAGTTTAACATTACCCTCCTAACGAGACCTGATGAAGACTGTAGAGGAAAAGAAAATTGCAGACATCAATATCTTTCATAAACACAGACACAATGTGTTGAATCAAGCAATATAAGAAAAAATAAATACACCATGTCCAGCTGGTGTTTATCCTAGGGATGCAAAGCTGATTCAGTATTACAAAAATCAATCAATTTAATCTACTGTATTAAAAGACAAAAATTTGCCTGATGATGTCAACACATTCAATAAAAACATTTGAAAAATTCAACACCTATTCAAGCTAAAATTTACAAAATTAAGAATAAAAGTTTTTCAACCTGATGAACATCTACAAAGTCCTCACAGCTGACATTATAATTAATGATAGAAAAACTGAATGCTTTCTCCTTAAAATCTAAAATAAGGCAAGGATCTTCACTATCAACATTCCCATTCAACACTGTTGTAGAAGTTTTACCCAGTGCAATAACGTAATAGAAGTTTTAGAAAGGCATAAAGGTTGAAAAGAAAAAATTAAACTGACTATATTTATAGACAATATGAATATCTACATAGAAAGTAAAATAGAGACCTATATAAAGAGAAACATAAGATATTCATGGATTGGAAGACCCAGTATAATTAAGATGTTGATTCTCCCTAACTGATTGACTACATATGACAGAATTCTAATCACTGCCCTTGTAAGATATTTGTAGATATAGATAAACAGATTCTAAAATGTATATGAAAGAAGAAACTATAATATCCAAAACAATTTTGAAAAAAAGAAAAAGGAAGATTCACACTACCCACCTTTAATACTTATTATAAAACTACATTAAGCAAGATAATGTGGTGTTTGTGAAGGGATAGACACAAAAAACATGGAACAGAATAGAGAATACAGATATAGGCCTACAAATTATTGCCAATTGATTTTTGATACATTTGCAAGAACAATTCAATAAATGAACAATTTTCAACAAATGATGCTAAATCAATTGCTTATATCCATATAAGCAGAAAGAACAACCAAAAACTTTTTATCTAAACCTTACACCATACAAAAAATTAACATAAAATGAAAGTTTTAGAAGAAACATAGGATGATTTTTTGGGGGCTCTAGTGCTTTGTTAAGAGTTCTCACAAATGGCACTGAAAGCATGATCCATAAAACCATCATAAAAAATCAGATCTCTTTACAAAAACGACTTTGCACTTCAATAGATCCCATGAAGTGGACTTCAAAAGCTACAGACTGAAGGAAAATATTAGCAAACCATATACGTCACAAAGGATTAGCATCTACAATAAAGAAGACTCAAATTTCAGCAAAAATGCATCTAAATTGATAATGAACACAAGACATGCACTGAAATTTCAATTGAGAGAATATATAGATAGTAAATAAGCATAGAAAAGTATTTTTAGCATCATTAGCTAATAGGAAAATCCAAAATAAAACCACAGTGAGACACCACAAAACATCCATTAGAATGTCTACAAACAAAACAGAATTAAATCCTTGCAATAGAAAATGTTGATGAGTATGTGGAACAACTGAAAGCTTCATAAATTTATGATGAAGGTGTATAACCACTTTTGAAAATAGTTTGGGAGTTACTATATTAAACATAGCATCACCATATGATCCAGCAATTTGACTCCTAGGTATGTGAACAGAAAAAAATGAAAACAAATGTCCACAAATGTTCATAGAAGCATTATTCATAAAAGTCATAAGTAGAAACAAACAAGATATGTTTCAATAGTTGAATGGATAAATAAAACATGATATATCAATTCAATTGACTGTTATTCAGAATTAAAAAGGAACACACTAATAATAAAACAGTAGGGATGAATTTCAAAGTATTATGTTTATTGAAAGAAGATATTCTTAAGATATTACATACTGTATGATTCCATTTATATGACAGTCTTGGAAAGATAAAAATATAGTGATGAAAAACAGAATAATGGTTGCCAGAGACCAGGGATGGGAGGATGTTACTACTACAAGGCAACATGAGCAAATGAATTTGATGGAGATGGTGAAAGTATTCTATATTCTGATTGGGGTGGTGGTTCCATTCATGAACACACATGTTAAAACTCAAAGGCCTACATACCAAACAAGGTAAATTTAGTGTTTGCAAGCTTTAAAAATTTAAAAAGTTCTTTGAAATTCATTTTCCTCTCTATACCACTCATGATTTTTCCAGATTTTCACTAACTTTTGTCCAGATTATTATCTCAACCTCCCAACTGATTCCCTAGCTTCCTATTTCCCCACTTCAATTCATTCTCTGTTATGCTTCTACAGTGAATGCTCTGAAACTTACATCCAGCAAAATGATTCTCTCTTAGAACCAATTCCATAGCTGTCTATTTTCTTCTAAGTGAAGTCTCAATACTTTGCTTGGTTTACTTGACCCTTCCTGAACTTTCTGCCACTAACATATCCAGCTCAATTTCTTTGCATTCTCTCATTCAACACCTAATCTGAGGATTGTTATTATAGTTTTTTGGAGGCCCCAAGTTCTCTCACCTCCAAGCTGCTCCAGCCATATGTACTGCCTAACTATTCCACTGCACTGGGCTAATTTTCATCCTTCAGTACTTAGCTGAGACAACAACTCCTTTAGAATGCATTCCCTGACCCTCTCTTAGCTGGCTTGATTGTGCCTATTTATTTATTTATTTATTCATTATTTTTAGATATACATGACAGTAGAGTATATTTTGATATATTATACATATACACTGTATAACTTATTCTAAATAGGATCCTATTCTTGTGATTGTACATGATGTGGAGTTTCACTGATGGTATATTCATATATGAACATAGGAATGCTATGTCAAATTTATTCTACTGTCTTTCCTAAGCCTATCACCTCTCCCTTCCCTCCATTCCCCCTTGTCTAATCCAATGAACTTTATGCCCCCTTATTTTGTGTTAGTATCCACATATCACAGTGAACAAAATAGTGGCCTTTGGTTTGAGGGGATTGGCTTATTTCACTTAGCATGATATTGACTGTGCCTCTTTTGTGTTTACCCAGAATCTGTGGGGGTTTTTTGTATCTCAATCTTGCCCCTTTATATTCCCAAGTGCTTGGTTTTCAGCTACCTGTGCATACTTTTGATTTATTTATAGGATAGTGTTTTCAGGCTCAAACTTCTTATATCTAGAAAGATGGCAAAGGGATAGGTCAATTTGAAAATAGTCTTATTTGAGTCAATTCTGAGGTAGAAAGATTTCCTAATTTCTTTTTGGTGGCCAAGCAGCTAGGTATCAGACTCTAAGATTCTGACAGGTATAGGCAGTTTTCCATCAATTCCTTAATATGGAGGCAGGGCTTCCTATTCTGAGTTCTTTGATGTTTGGCTGCCATAGATTTTTCAATATTAGTTTTGTCATAAGTCCTGTCTATATATCTTCATCAGTGTATATTTTAATGTGCATGTGTTCCTGCTGCTTTGGGGATAGACAGGTGCTAGATGCTAGACAGGAAGTTGAAACTTTGGCAGGGCACTCACCAAAGGCAGGAAATAAGCCATATGCTAATATATAGCTCATGTATTATCTCTCTCACTCTCTTGTTCATACACACACGTATATTCATGCATAAACACACACCTAAAAATAGCCCGAACAATTGAGATTACAGACTACAGCTCTAACTTGCAAACTTTTAGGAATCTTTTTTCTTCTCTGGGCTTCAGTTTCCCCATCTGAGTTGTGAAAGGGCTTTAAGTTCGTGATTTATAAAGTCCTTGTAAACCTTACAGACTGCCGCTTCTTATTACCTTATTCTTAAGGTAATAGATAGTGGTGTGGAATGGGACTGATTAGAGGTGGTGATGAGAAGAGACATTCATGTTCAGTAGTTATGTGAAAGAGATGTAAATCTGTATTTTAAATGTTTCCCTAGAGCTGGAGTTGTAGCTCAGTGGTAGCGCACTTAACTCACAAGTGTGAGGCACTGGGTTCCATTGTGGTACCACATGAAAAGAAATAAAGGCATTGAGTCAATATACAACTAAAAAAAGTTTCCCTAAATTTTCTGATACAGCTGGCTGACGGGAAATCAGTTTTGGTGGACCCACTGGAAAATAATTTCCCTTCTTTACTTCATTCCTTCTTGAGAACCTTCATCTTTGTCCAATTCCCCATCTTCAACACAGTCACATATACTTAGAAAATTTCCTGGGTCTATAATCCAATGGAAGTTCCAGGAACTGTGATATGGGCTTCTCTCTCTCTTGAAAAAGAACCAACAGGATCACTGTTTTCTTGTGTGTTCTCTACCTAGATGTTAATGATTCTTTAACCTCTAACTTCAAGTGCTTTTCTCCAATACCCCCACACCCATGACACTTTCAAACTCCTAGTTGCCATTGCTTGGCTTCCTACAGACCCTATAATTCAATATGTCCAAAACAGAACTTCCTATCCATTTCCTGCTCCCCTGACTCCCAGCTAGTCCAGCCTTCCCTCTCCTCTGCTATGTCTAATTGAGTGGCACTACCATATCTCTCATTTTCCTGATGTAAACTCCCCCTCTTCCTCTATATCTCCATTCATCATTTTGAGTTCACAAACTGTTATTAGGGACTTGTAATACAATTCTAAATTTTTCCCATTCTTGCAGGCATTTGTTGACTGTAACTATCAGTTACTCCTTTTGATGAAGTTTATATCTCAGGTGTCACAGTCTCTGCCACTCTCTGTTGTCTTGCATCTAGCTCATTTCACTCATTTATGTTGGCTGCCTGGCTCCTAAGCATTTCATTTGCAATCATATTTTAGGACGGTATTTTTAAATCTCCACGTTTACTGCTTGTACTATACAAGTTCATTCTCAGATTTAATCTGTGACACTCTTAATTTTTTTCATGATTTTTTAAATTATATGTGACATACAGTGTCCCTTGACATGAGATAAAGTCTATTCACTTTATCATGGCAGCCATATTTTGCTATATCAAGCATATAATTTCTTGAACTGTCATACATTGTTCTGTCTTCCTTAAAGTGATTCAGATTCTCCACCTGGAGAAGTGTTTCTCAACTGTTAAGTCCCAATTCATCTGTCACTTCTGCTAAATGTTCTCTGAGTTTTCTGGCAATTATTTATTCTCTTCTACACTGTACTTCAGGCGTTGCATTAATCACCCCATATTATTGCAATGAGTTTGTTTTTCCCCCTTGTTAAATTGGCAGCTCTTGAAGGGCAAAGCTATAGCTCAATGCTCAAGGATTAATAATTGCATGAATTTCAGCACTGCTTCCTATGGGAGGATATCTGTTGTCATAGAAATCGGAGGATGTGTAGTGTCCCTGGACATGTCTCTTCCTTTCTCTGGAAGATGGCATATGGAAGAGGAAAGAGACCCATTTGTACCTTTTCCAGAGAGTGGAACTCAGATCTACTTATGAGGAAGAAAGTTTCAGTCCCACCTAATGAGGACCTGTCTACTAAGGTGAGCTGTTCCACAAAGGATCAGCAGCCTTCAGTGCCTGAATGACCACTTGTCAGAGATGATGTTGAGAGAATTCCAGACCATTTATTGTGAAGATATTGTTTTGGGGAGGGTTAGAGTTTATATGTGATAACATCTAATATCTCTTCTGACTCTATATGTCTGTATTTTTCAGGGCTTCAACTTCTGTACCTGTATCCTATCTTTTCCTAGATTGCGACTGTTATGAGAACAAAAGATGTGACTATAAAAGTTCTTGGAATCAGTTGGATTATACTTTCCAATTAGCTTGTTTATCATTTTTGGTAAATGTTAAGTCTGTTTTGCATGTGATATTTGCCCAATTACATTGTAAGTTTTCTGTGAGCTGAAACTACAATTTTTAAATATTATTTGAATCTTGCTTTTGTTCATTTATTCAAGGATATTTGTTAGTACCCACAAAATCCAAGACATTAGGAATATCGCAGTCCTTCCCCTCCCAAAATTTTCAAACAATACCTCATCTAGTACTTGTGGGACTCACCATAGGATATGGGAACATTATGAACTCCTGGGAGTGAGGCTGGTATTGCATCTATTTCTGCCCCCGACACCCTATACTGTGCCTGGTCACATGGTAGGTGTTGAGGCTTGTTGAATAAAGAGACTCTAAAAAACCAATATACTTTATGCTGTACAAACTAATATTAATTTGAAATGAAACTAATCTGAATCATGAAATTTGAGGGAACTCTATGACATTTTATTTAATAAATGAAACAATATGAATTGTTGACTAGCATAGTATGGGTCTGCCTTAATGAATGAGTATTCTTTGGTTCTTTAACTATGTGAAAATCTATATAGATACAAAAATTCAAGCCCAATGTGGTATTTTTCTTAATTAGGTCACCAGTTTCTTTACAATCCAGTCTTGAGTGTTCATCTGCTCAACATAGATGTGCAAATCCATTTATGCTCACACTCAGTTTCTGATATTTCCTTCATCTGACATGTGAGGTCAACATTAAGAGACTGTATTGGGTAAGGTATTAAAAGCATGGTTGAGAGAACTGCATTGTTTGGTTCTGAATCCCAGCTTTTCCACTTGCTAGGTGTATAATCTTGACCATGTCATTCACCGTCTCTGTGTCTGTTTCTTCATCTGAAAATGAGAGATAAAGATGATGATAGTATCTACCTTCTAGACTTATTATAAGGATTAGTTATTATTTGTGACAGTGCCTGTCACAAATTAAACCCCATATAATGGCATTTCATTTGCATTATTTTTATATATGTTGAAAAGCCATTCAGAGAGGTTGAAATTATCACTCTAGAAGGAAGAAACAATAAAACCTTTCCTGGAACATGCCAACTGATAGCACAGACAAGAAATTAATACCTGTGAGTTGGAGTTCATCATGGCAACAAGATGAAGTCAAGTTGATGGTATGAAATCTACCCTAGATACTTTCCAGGTTCCAGTTCCTGTGATATTTTTTTTTATCTTTAATCCTTCCCAATATCATTGCTCCTCTGTATTTGGGTGCAGGGTTTTGGAAGAAAAGTTTGACCAGGGAGTTATTCATCATAGTACAGTGTGCTTACTGTACCTACTTTAAAGGAATAATTGAGCCGGATGTGGTTGTGCATGCCTGTAATCCTAGCACTTTGGGAGGCGGAGACAGGAGAATTGCGAGTTCAAAGCCAGCCTCAGCATGGGTGAGGCACTAAGCAACTCAGTGAGACCCTGTTTCTAAATAAAACACAAAATAGGGCTGGGGATGTGGCTCAGTGGTCGAGTGCCCCTGGGTTCAATCTCCAGTATCAAAAACAAAAAAACAAAACAAAACAAAACAGAAATAATTAGTGAGCCTGAATGGTAGATCAGGGCATGGAGTTTCAGAATACTAAGAAACAGTGTCCTATAGTTTTCTAATTAGAAGTGTTAATATAAACCATTCTAAGCTAGATTACCAAGGAAGAACAAGTGAAAGGAGAGGGGAAGAGTCAAGCAGTTTGAGACTTGAGGAGAACAGTAAGAAAAGGTTCCAATCAGAGAAAGTTATTGGAAAGGAAAGGCTGATAGGTCCCTAGGGCCTGAACAGAAAAATGTCCTGATTTCTTAAAGATATAGCTTGTCTGGGAAACCTTTGGTTTCTCTACATACTTTTGGGGGTCAGCATTATGTATGTAGGAGACATAAAAAGAATATTTTCTGTAAGCAGTCATTATCTATTATTGATTGCTCAGTAGGGATTAATTTGTCAGATCAAAGAGCTAGGGAATATAGGCCAGGCCAGATTTGAAGAAGAGGGACAGCAGAGAGAACTCCACTAACACAGGAAGTTTTCCTAAGGCAGGCCTCAGTGGGGAGGATCAGTATGGATCTTTGAGAACCTGAGTTGGGATGGCCATGATAAATTAGAAGGACACAGATGTCAGAAAGTATGGAAGATCAATAATAACAATAAATTAGATTTCCTGACTGCCTCTCCATGTCCTTCAAAATCACATCTACATTTTAAAGTAAGTACTATTCTTCTTTTCCATTTGAAAGATGATAACTGGGGCTTAGAGACAAAAGGTAAATTATCTAAAGACACAGAGTAAACAGTGAAGTCCACTTTCAAACCCAAAACTGGTTGACTACTGTTACCACATTCTTCACCACTATTCTCCTTCCTATACCCTCCACCTAACTTCCTACTCTTCTTACAATGCACCTGCCAGATCCTACCTTCTTTCTGAAGAACCCAAGTCAACTCCAGCTTGAACTCTGAGACCCTTTCTTGTTTATTCTGTCAACTTCTGTAACACTCCTTGGATGGACCATACCAACTAGTTTCTGCTTTCTGTCTTACTTTATTTAATGTTCTAGCTCTGGATGTGTGAGATAGATGCACACACAAACACATACACACACACACACACACACACACACACACACATGAGGGGGGGAGAAATACTGTGTGAACCTTGAGGATGAGAGGTTGTCTTCTCTCCCTGCCCCAGTTCAGGCTGGGCATTGAACTGTAACTCATAAATAGAACTTCCTATTTTAGAGTAGGCAGAAAAGGCTTCTCTGAACAGATTATTTGTGCATAGAAATTTAAATGAATCACGGAAATGGCCTTCTGCAGTGACACATCTGGCATACAAGTCAGCAACATGGGCTAAAATGTTACTTTTCAGTAACTCTTATGTGCAAACTTAGAACTTTTGAACTCTGGATTTTGTAGATCTCCTTAGAGGTCTCTTAGAATCTGTGTCTGACTTCATCCAGAGCATTTCTCTTCTGAGTTGCTTTATTTATTCATGCTCTGATTCAATGTTACATTTGAATGCAATGTTCTGAGGCTAGCTACAATTGCCTATAGTTCTTCCATCTCCCTGTCTACTCAGGCCCTTGCCATCACTATAGACTCTTCTTCGGATTCCACCTTATCCTCCAGATCCATCTAGTTCCTAAAGCGCCTGTCCTCAAGACATGTCTGACTTTGTCCTCACCTTGATAGAAGCATGCTTCCATTGTGTCTCCATTATCTTCCATTGTTGTTAGGCTAAAGATCAAACTCCTTACTTGGGATTATGAGGCTTTTTCCAATCTGTCCTGCCACTCTGCCCTAGGCCTACCTCACCAGCCACACTGACTGAATTGTAGTTTTTCCAAATGTGCCACACTATTCCAAGCTTCTGAACCATTTTTTAAAAATATTTTTTTAGCTGTGGATGGACGCAATACCTTTATTTATTTGTTTGTTTGTTTGTTTATGTGGTGCTGAGGATTGAACCCAGTGCGTCACACATGCTAGGCAAGTGTTCTACCACTGAGCCACAATCCCAGAACCTTCTGAACCCTTTTTAAGAGAGTGCTCTTAATATTCCTTGCACCATATACACAATAGAATATTACTCAGCCATAAATAAGAATGACTTTATTACATTTGCCAGTAATCGGGTAGAACTGTAGAATATCATGCTAAGTGAAATAAGCCAATCCCCCAAAACCAAATGGCAAATGTTTTCTCTGATATGTGGAAGTTAACCCACAATAAGGGGTGGGGGAATAGATGTTCAGAGGAGTAGACAAAGGAGAATGATGGGAAAGAGAGGGTAGGTATAGGAAAGACAGTGGAAAGAATCTGACATAACTTTCCTATGTACCTATTTGAAAACACTGCAGTGAATCACACAATTGTGTGCATCCACAAGGC
>PVHX01018213.1:0-27195 GCA_004024805.1 Geosciurus inauris | reverse complement strand
AGCTCTGGAAGTCTGGGGGATATTTCTCATTCCCTTTAAGTCCCCAGAACCTAAAAAACTTCCTGAATCCTACTCAGTATACAATAGTAAATGTTATATGTCAGAAACTATTCAAAATGTTTTAAGCAGACTAACCCATTTACTTTTCAAAATGGTCATATGAAGTAGATACTGTTATCACATCCAACTTCCAGTTGAGAAAACTAAAACACATAGAGGTCAAATTACTTGCCTAATATCACATAGTCAGAAAATAATGAAGTTAGGATTCAAACATGAGAAGTTTGCCTCCAGAGCTATTTCTTAACTACTTAATCTATCCTGGTTAAGCAGTAGATGGGATAATAGGCAGGCAGATAGACACATGGGTAGGTGGATAGATGATTGAGAGAATGGAGATGGATGGACAGGTGAATAGTGGATGTATGAAATCCCAAAGAGCAACATTTGGAAACAGGCTTAACAAGGATAAATAAACTATTGGATGTCACATGGTTAATATAGATTCTGCCTGGATCCAGTACCAAGATACTACTACAAGTAGAAGTCCTTACTTTTTTTGATAAGTAAAAAAATATTATTTCAATAATTCTATGATGACAATTTGGTGGCTAGGCTAGGAGCAGTTCTTGAATAAACAAAATTTCCATATTACTTCTTGAAATCACTCAATGTGTGGGTGGAACAGGCAGAGTGTTGGCAGCAGTAATCAGATTGGAAGGTTTTGGAAATCTACACTGTGTTTCATTGACTTATTAGAGAGTTGTGACCCACTACCATCTTCTGATAATGAGGAAAAGCACCAAGTACAAACATGGAGAGGTTGTAGGTTTATTTATAATGTGTTCCTCCTTCCCTTTCTTCATCAAATAATTTCCTCTTTACTGAGGATTAGTTTTAGTGTTCACTGCCTGGCCTCAATTTTCCCACTCTGGTAAATGGAAATATTGTAACTTTTTTTTTCCAAATCTACTTTATAGAGAATTGTAACAAAAACACTCCTTTAAGGTGATAATTTATAAAAACCTTTATGATTAAAGAAGCATTATGACAGAATAGAAACTACTCAGTGCTGAGTAATAAAATGCCTAGGGACCCAGCCTTGGCTTTGACATTGAATGAGTGTGTGTGACACAGGAGCAGTAATTTCCACTCTTTGGGTCTCAGTTTTCCTGTCTGTAAAATGTGTGTTACTGGTCTTTCACATTCCTATGGAGATTTTCATCTCTGATCCACAGTGGGTTGGCTGATATGACTGATGGTATGATCAACCTCTGACCAGCATCTGCCACTGAAGTCTGGGAGGGTTTGGTGACCCAAAGCTCCCATTAGGGTTTGGATATGAGGTGTGCCCTAAAAGCTCCTGGGTTAATGCAGGAGAGTTCCATGCCATGGTGAAATGTGTGGATTGTAAGAACCGTAATCTATTTTTTCCATCCTAGTTTGAGTGCACTAACTAGATGATAACCGTAGGCAAGTGGGGAATGGCTGGAGGAAGTGGGTCATATGGGCCTGCCCTGGAAGGGCTCATCTTCCCTGTTGACCCTTTCCATTTCTCCCTCTGATTCTAGGCTGCCATGAGCTGAGAAGTTTTCATCTGCCATGTCCTTCCACCATGATGTTCTGCCTCACTTTGGGCCCAGAATGATGGAGTCAGCCCACTATGGACTAAGTCAAAATAAACTTTTCTTTCTCTAAGCTGTTCTTGTTGGATATTTTGATTATAGCAACAAAAAGCTGAAGGGTGACACCTTGTATCCAAAATATTACATCCCCCTATTTGGAATTAGGCCAATTCTTCTTCTATTCCTATCAGCCATGATACCACTCTGTAGGAATTCCTTTTCCTCCAGGAAAAGCTAAAGATGAAATTTTCCATGGAGATTGAGGAGATAAGAGGCTATTGGAAAGTCTCTCACCACTGGTGTCTTGGTGACAGGGATCTGCCTTCATATGGAGCTTAAGACAACCTTTTTAACCCCAAGCTAGTAGAAAGACAGGAATGTGAACCTATCTTGTCATTTTCTCATAGCTGCTCTTCAAGCCTGGGTATTATCAACATCTTTTAGTATGTCAGTGACAAACATTTATTAAGTACAAGTACTTTCTATGTACCTGGCACTATGTTAGGTGCTGATAACACACATGAGCATCCACAGAAAGAGAGAGAGAAACAGAGACAGAGAGACACACACACAGAGAGAGATCACAGGAACAGCCCATATTCCCAAGAAGTTCACAGTCTATGAGGGAAATAAGACAGATACAAATATGACAATAAAAAATAGAAAACCATGACAAGGAAATTTAGAAGTGAGATAAATGTCTTCATTGTAAAGATTGGTTAGCCTTCAGGTGGGGTCATAAGGGCCTCCATGCAAGAGATGGTAATCATTAAGCTCTCAAACTTTGGGTTCAGTCAGACTTAGGTTCCAAAGTCAGCACCTCTACTACTTAGTTATGTGGCCTTGGACAAGTTACTCAACCCTTTAAACCCAAAGTCCCTCATCTGTAAAATGGGAACATTCAGACCACCCTGCAGGATCAATGTGAGGATGAAATGAGAGATTATGCGTGAAGTATATAAAGTTCAGAATCCAGACTTGAGGTACTAAATCAGCATTACTTGTTGTGGCTTGAACTATTATCATTACTTTAATTTTCTCACTACCACCTCCCTCTAATGTGGGGCCTTTTATACCAGGAAATAGTGTGATCCATGGGGCTGCTGGATTTGATTCTGTATTGCTTAGGTGGAGTAAATGGATGAGGACTCATTTTAGCAATCATCCTCTCTTGATCTTTGGGAAGGGAACTGAACCTGAGAATGGTCCAAATTGTATCAAAAGAAGCCTGTTGTTGCCATATATGGGCCTTGGTCACTGACCTTAGACTTGCTTTATTCCTATGATTCCTCTCTCTGCTTGAGTTTCTCGATCCACAACATGAGTATGCTTTCCTCAAAGACTTCTCAGGGGTCTTTCAGTGACATATTTTTAGTATTTCCAGTTTAATTTGGGCACTTTTAAACTATCTCCAACTATATTGTAGGAATCATTATTTTTTCTAGTGGGTTCTTAAAGTGAGGAGGAAGAGACCAATAAGATCATCTCATACACTTATATGATTGGAACAGAATTATCTTCAGGACTGACCTCGTGTCCAACAAATGAAACTCAATCAGTACATTAAAATTTACTATTCCTAATATTCTAGAGCACTTTAGACTTTTCATGCAGTCGGACAAATTAATATTCTCTCTCTCTCTCATCACTGCTGTCTGATCCCAGCAAGGAAAAGCTACCCTCCCACATTTCTGAAAGTCAGAGGAGGCAATCTTGGCTGATCAGGACCTGGGGATTTCAGACAAGTAGTATGGAAGTGTTTGTAGTCTAAAAACCTCTGGATCCTCCATCCCACACTGACCAAATATCACCAGAAACTATCTCCTGGGGAAATACTTATCCCCTTTACCCTTGCCTTCTTGGTCCTGATTACCACAGCCTGAGTATGTGTGTACATGTGTACATGCATGCAAGTGGGAGGAAGGCCAGAATGTGTCTGCAGTGGGGAATTTGGATTCCATCAGTGATACTTTGCATTTGCCCCTTCTCTGCTTCTTTGTCACTGAATATTCATCCCAAATGGTTCTGAGTTTAGTACTGGCACTGGAGTCACCTTCTATACCTTATCTTGACAGGCAGCAGCAAGTACAGGTGGTAGGGACAAGGTCTTTCTGTCTAGTGTGCTCAGCCTCTGAATTTGGTTTGGAGTATATCAGTCAATCTGAATAAACAGTTTATTCCCCTTTCAGTCTTAGGGCTTGTGGAAGGGCCCAAGGTTCTACTTCTCTTCCAAGCTTATGTCTCTGGAACAAGCCAAGCTGACTGGGAGGAGATCAAAATGGGCCTCCAAACCAGCTGGTAAAATAATCAGGTATTTGGTTTCTCCAACTACAGGATTTTCCTAGATTTTCTCTTGAGATATTAATAAATACCTCTGTTTATCCATGACTTCATCTCACTTAGTCCCACATCTCCTGAGTGACAATTTCCCACCCAACCTACCCCAGTTCTGCAGATGTAAAAAGTTGGCCCAGAAATATTACAGAATGTTTTCCAGGACACACTGTGTGAGTAAGGACTTCTGAGGAAAGAAACCTCTACTCTTCTGAGAACACATATGAAATGAGTACTCTAATTGAGCACTATGGTTAACTTCACCAGGAATAAGATTATAATCATATCCTTAGTTTACAGATGAGGAAAGCAGTACTCACAAAATTTAAATAAGTTTCTGGCAGTCACTGAGAGCTATTGGATGCCCAGAGCCATGAGTTTTCTATATTATCAAGCCAGCTTGTGAAAACAAAATCTAAAGTTAAAAAACCCTGTGTTCTCACAGTCCAATCCAGCACATTTTAGCAGAGTGGATTGCTGTGTCTTGGGAAAGTTCTGGGTCAGAACCAGAAGCAACATGAGGGGATAGACCCAGGGTAGGAGTGTTTCTTTTGCTGTTCTGTCCAGTATCTCTAATTATTATCTCCAGGCATCAGACCAGAGGAAGTCAGCACTGCCTCCAGAATGCTGAGTCCCTCTGTGATAATACCCCTCCAATGGCCTGTATGACATTCTCTTGTGATCTTTCTTCCTTTCCTTCCCTCAAGTGGTTCTAGGAAAAGCTTAACTGGCAGTCTTTAATATTCCAGAAGAGGTCTAATGCCAGCGGAGACCCACTGAGACCCTATCCTTTCAACGTGGGGAAACAGGCCCAGAAAGAGAATTGTGTTCTTTTTTGAGGAGATTTATGTTCAGCTGGAATCAGATCTGAGACTAAACAAAATGAGACACCAGATCAGGGAAAAGATCTCCAGGAGAATGCCCCTCCTCCCTTGGTCTCAATGAGCCCTTATTAGATGGGGGAGGATTCCAATAAATGTGTGTAGGTAAACACCTCATTAAACCCAGAGACACTAAAATTTATGCTTAACAGAAATCAGAGCAGAAGGCAGAATGCAGAGGATTTTTTAGGAATTGGCTCATATAGGTATCAGAGGTGCTAGTATCAGGAAAAAGGTCTGCTGCAGCAAAGAATAAAGCTGGGGACTTCTACTCAAACCAGACTCTTCTAATATTGTATTGCTCATGTGACTTTAGAACATTTATGATCTCTTTGCCACATGACCTCATTTTGACCACCTTAGGACCTTTTCCAGAGGGTACCATAGTCACTTATCCCAGTCCAGGAACTAGTGATCTTTGGAGTATCCATATGCTCTTCCTCTTAGGTTATTAACATTCCCTTTCCTGTCTCACTCTCCAAATCTCATTACTAAGTGAAAGGCTTTATCTGTACCTCTGCCCAACATTACTCCATCACAGGGTCCCTGAAGTCCTACATGACTCTGGGACCCAGAAGGGAAGCTATGGGAAATGAGATGTCAAAACTTCACTCAGCACCAGTTCTTTTTTACATTGATTATAATCATAACTAAATTATGAGACGTGGGGGTAATAATGACTGCATTCCCAACTGTATTACGGGGAATCCCCAACCTGTTTACAATAGCAGTCTCCAATTAGACCTTCTCTTTGACAAAAGATGCCCCTCTGCCAATTCCTATTCACAACTCTTTCTGAGAACCTTTAATGGCGGAGTACTTTGTGTGTTTTGAGCACCCTCTAGAGACCACATTTCACCAATGCAACCCTAGCCAGGAAAGGGCTTTATAGTAAATTAATGGCTTGTTTTTTTGGTTGTTGCTGTTACGTTTTGGTTTTTTTTGTTTTTTTAACCTGGCATGCCTTTCCAGAGGTATTTTAACAAATCTGCCTCAGCCTCAAAGTAGGCGATGCAGAATTTCATGAACACAGAAAGATGGAACTTGAAAGGAACTTATATATTCATCAAGTTCTTGCTGTATATGTAGAGCATTTGTGGCTATTTCTTAAAATCCCTCTGCATCACCTGAAGAACCTAATATGTTTTCCATTTTAGTGGCTATTAAAGCAGGTCTTGCTCATCTCCTATTGGTACAACTGATTTATTT
The DNA here is from genome assembly GCA_004024805.1 of Geosciurus inauris. Lineage (NCBI taxonomy): Eukaryota > Metazoa > Chordata > Mammalia > Rodentia > Sciuridae > Geosciurus > Geosciurus inauris. The sequence continues at coordinate 21,146 of PVHX01018213.1, read as the reverse complement.
TTAAACTCGTTTAAGCTTTCAATGTATCTCCTTTAGATATCACATTGTTAGTTTCCATTTATCTTTTGGTCCATTGAACTCTCTTTAGGTATAGTTGTTTGACTAGCTAAATATACCAAACTAGTATCATTCAGTTAAAGTTTCCCATATAGTTCACAAAAATCTCCTGAGAAACTTTAACCCCTGTGTATATAGCTAAAGTTTGGCTAACCATTCGAAAACAAGTAAAGCTATCATGATACTTTATCCATAAATACTTTATTATGCACCTTTAAAAGTGAGGTCATTCTTCTCATAATACTATTACCACAGCATAGAAAATTAATTAATACTATTATATAATATACAGGGAACATTCCAATTTTCCCATTAGGTCCCAAAATGAAATTTTCAAACCAGAATCCAATGAAAGTTCTAAGGTTGTGTTTTATTATATCTTTTAAGCTAGAATAGCCCCTTAACCCTTTCTCCTCATTGATATTGATATTTTGAATAAATTAGGTCAGTTGTCTTATAAATGTGCCTCATTCTGGGTTTGCTTGATTGCTTCCTGAGGATGTCACTTAATTTAATATTCTATCCCTTATATTTTCTATAAAACTGAGGTTAAGTCTAAAAAATGAATAGATTCATATTAAACATTTTTATCAAGAATAGTTCACAGGTTGTACTGATATTTAATATTTTGTATACCACATTAAGATTCATACACAAACACTCACACAAGGGTTTGTCCCCCATAAATGATGCTATGTTTGATCACTTGGTGAAGGTAATTGGCACCCAAACTTTACTTTGTGAAGATACATTTTTTCTTTGTAGTTTTGACTCATTTATTTTTTTTAATTTTAATTTTAATTTTTTTCTAATTAGTTATACCTGATATCAGAATGCATTTTGATTCATTGTACAGAAATGGAGCATAATTTTCATTTCTCTGGTTGTACATGATGTAGAGTCACACCATATGTACAGTAATGCATGTATCTAGGGTAATGATGTCATTCCACCATCTTTCCTGCTCCCATGCCTCCTCCCCTTCCCTCCTTCCCCTTTGCCCAATCAAACTTCCATCATTATCCCTATGCTCACCCCCCATTATGAATCAGAATGTGCTTATCAGAAAGAACATTTGGCCTTTGGTTGTTTGGGATTGGTTTACTTTGCTTAGCATGATATTCTACAACTCCATTCATTTATCTGCAAATACCATAATTTTATCTCTCTTAATGCTGAGTAATGTTCAATTGTGTATATATACCACAGTTTCTTTATCCATTCATACGTTGAAGGGCATCTAGGTTGGTTCTACAGTTTAGCTATTGTGAATTGAGCTCCTATAAATATTGATGTGGCTATGTCAATAGAGTATGCTAATTTTAAGTCCTTTGGGCATATTCCGAGCAGTCGGATAGCTGGATGGTTCAATTAAATGGTGGTTCCATTCCAAATTTTCTAAGGAATCTCGATACTGTTTTCCAGATTGGCTACACCAATTTGCAGTCCCACCAGATATGTATGAGTGTGTTTTTTCCCTCACATCCTCACCAACACTTATTGTTGCTTGTATTGTTGATAACTGCCATTCTAACCAGAGTGAGATGAAATCTTAGAGTAATTTTGATTTGCATTTCTGTAATTGCTAGAGTTGTTGAACATTTTTTCATATATTTGTTGATTGATTGTATATCTTCTTCTGAGAAGTATCTGTTCAGCTCCTGAGCCCATTTATTGATTGGACTGTTTTATGTTTTTGTTTTTGTTTTTTTGCTGTAAAGTTTTTTGAGTTCTTTATATATCTTTATATATCCTATCTGATGTGTGTGTGGCAAAAATGTGCTCTCCAAATGTAGGCTTTCTCTTCACCTCATTGATTGTTTCTTTTGCTGAGAAGCAGCTTTTTAGTTTGACTGAATCGCATTTATTGATTCTTGATTTATTGATTCTTGCAGGTTAGGAGTCTTGTTAAGGAAGTTGAGGTCTAATCTGACATGGTGAAGATTTGGGCCTACTTTTTCTTCTGTTAGGCATAAGGTCTCTGGTCAAATTCCTAGGTCCTTGATCCACTTTGAGTTGAGTTTTGTGTATGGTAAGATGGGTTTAGTTTCATTTTGCTGCTTAGGGATTTCCACTTTTCCCAGCAATATTTGTTGAAGGGGTTATCTTTTCTTCAATGTGTGTTTTTGGAGCCTTTGTCTCCTATGAGAGAGCTGTATTTATGTATTTCCATATTCTAAGGTCTTCTTCTACGTCTTTCTTTAGTGTTCTGTAGTTATCATTGTAGAGTTCTTTCACCTCTCTTGTTAGATTGATACCCAAGTATTTTGTTTTTTTGAGATTGTTAATGGGGTAGTTTTCCTAATTTCTCTTTCTGAGTGTTCATCACTGATATATTGAAATGCATTTGATTTATGGGTGCTGATTTTATACTCTGCTACTTTGCTGAATTCACTTCTTTATTCTAGAAGTTTTCTGGTGGAGTTTTTTGAATACTCTAAAAACAGTGATAGTTTGAGTTCTTCTTTTCCTGTTTGTGTTCCTTTAATTTCTTTTGTCTGCTCTGGCTAGAGTTTCAAGAACTATGTTGAATAGGAGTGGTGAGAGAAGGCATCCCTGTCTTGTTCCAGTTTTTAGAAGGAATGCCTTCAATTTTTCTCCATTTAGAATAATGTTGGCCTTGGGCTTCGCCTAAATAGTTTTTACAATGTTGAGGTATGTTCCTACTCTCCCTAGTTTCTCTAGTGTTCTGAAGAAGAAAAGGTGTTGTATTTTATCAAATGCTTTTTGTGTATCTATTGAGATGATCATATGATTTTATCCTTAAGTCTATTGATGTAATGAATTATGTTTATTGATTTCTGTATGTTGAAACAACCTTGCATCCCTTGGATGAACCCCAATTGATTGTGGTACACTATCATTTTAGTATGTTTTGTATGCAATTTGCCAGACTTTTATTGAGAATCTTTGCATCTAGGTTCATCAGGGATATTGGTCTGAAGTTTTCTTTCCCTGATGTGTCTTTGTCTGGCTTAGGTATCATGGTGATACTAGCATCAGAGAATAAGTTTGGTAGCGTTCCCTCCTTTTCTATTTCATGGAATAATTTGATGAGTATTGATATTAAGTCTTCTGTGTAAGTCTTGTAGAACTTGGCTGAGGATTCATCTGGTCATGGCTTTTCTTGGTTGGTAGGTTTTTGATGCCATCTTCTATTTCATTGCTTGAGATTGATATGTTTAAATTGGTATGTCCTCCTGATTCAGTTTGGGCAACTCATATTTTTCTAGAATTTGTCAGTGTCTTTAATACTTTTTATTTTGTTGGAGTATACATTTTCCAAATAGTTTCTATTTATCTTCTGTATTTCAATAGTGTCTGTCATGATATTTCCTTTTTCATCACGAAGTTTAGTAATTTGAGTTTTCTCTCTCCTTTACATTAGGGTGGCTAAGGGTTTATCAATTTTATTTATTTGTTCAAAGAATCAGCTTTTTGTTTTGTCAATTTTTTCATTTGTTTCAATTTCATTGATTTCAGCCTTGATTTTAATTATTTCCTGTCTTCTACTTCTTTTGGTGTTGGTTTGGTCCACAATGAACTTTCCTCTTAGCACTGCCTTCATAGTTTCCCAGAATTTTGGTATATTGCATCATAATTCTCATTTACCTCTAAGAATTTTTTTTATCTCCTCTCTGATGTTTTCTGCTATCCATGTGTCATTCAGTAGTGTATTATTTAGTCTTCGGGTGTTGGAGTTGCTTCTTTTTTTAAAAAATTTATCATTGATTCCTATTTTCGTTCCATTCTGTTCTTACAGAATGCAAAATATATCTTTTTTTATTTGCCTAAAGTTGCTTTATGGAATATCATATGGTCTATTTTAGAGAAGGATCCATGTGCGGGTGAGAAAAAGGTTTATTCAATTGAAATTTTCTATGTACATCTGTTAAGTCTAAATTATTGATTGTATTATTATTTTCTATAATATCTTTGTTTAGTTTTTGTTTGGAAGCTCTGTCCATTGGTGAGAGTCATGTTAAAGTCACCCAGTATTATTGTGTTGTGGTCTACTTGAATCTTGAAATTGAGAAGGGTTTATTTGATGGATGTAGATGTTTCCTTGTTTGGGGCACAAATATTTATGATTGTTATGTCTTGTTGGTGTATGATTTCCTTAAGCAGTATGAAATGTCCTTCTTTATCCTTTCTGACTAACTTTGGTTGGAAGTCCACTTTATCTGATATGAGGATAGAAACCCCTGCTTGTTTATGTAGTCAATTTGAGTGATACATTTTTCCCCCTCCTTTCACCTTCAGTCTGTGGATGTCTTTTCCAATAAGATTAGTCTCTTGAATGCCTTCATATTGTTTCTAATCCATTCTGTGTATATCTTTTGTGTTGTTTTGTTTTTTAAAATTTTTTCTTAGTTGTGTATGGACAAAATGCCTTTATTTTATTTGTTCATTTTTATGTAGTGCTAAGGATTGAAATCAGTGCCTCACACATGCCAGGCAAGTGCTCTGGAGCTACAGCTCCAGCCCCAGTCTATCTTTAATTGATGAGTTTAGGCCATTAGCATTCAGGGTTATTATTGAAATATGGTTTTATATTCTCATTTTGGATTACTTTAGTTTTTTACTTGACTTATTTTCTCCTTTGATTGGCTTTTCCTTTAGTGTAGTTCCTTCCTTTGTTGATTTTCATTATTGTTTGTCATTTCCTCCTTATGGAATATTTTTCCCAGAATGCTCTGTAGTATGGGCTTTCTTGCTGTAAATTATTTTAACTTTTGTTTATCATTGAATGTCGGGGTACCCCCAGCCAGGCAACAAACTCCCCTTCGGCCAGCGAGTGAGAGGAGCACCCCGGGAGTCTCCGATGGGGTCTGACTGAGAGAGGAAGGCCGCCTGGAACAAATCGCCATGCACCAGGGGGGTCTCATCTAAGCAAGTACCGATTTATTGAGGGAGTTCACAGGCTTATATAGGAAGGAGGGTCCAGTGGTGTCCGGTTTCTAAGCTAATAATGCGGAAGGGGCTGTTCACCTGAAAACAGTATAGGGTCACTCTGCTAAAGCAGTACGGGGGCAGAGGTCAGCCAATAAAAGTGCAGGGAGGTGGCTTCTCAGGCAGCGTGGTCAGCACTGAGCTGACTGCTCGGCGCCATCTTGTGGCACACCCCCACAATTGAAAGTTTTTATTTCATCAAATCTGAAGCTTAATTTTGCTGGATACAAGATTCTTTTTTGGCATCCATTTTCTTTCAGAGTTTGGTATAATTGTTCATGGATCTTAGCTTAGAGGATCTGAGTTGAGAAAACTTCTGAGACCTGAATTGGTTTCCTGCTATAAATAATCTGAAACTTTTTCTCTTGTGGCTTTTAAAATTCTATCCTAATTCTGTATGCTAGGCATTTTAATTATAATGTACCTTGGTGTAGATCTATTGTAATTTTGTACACTTGGTGACCTGTAAGCCTCTTGTATTTGATTTTCCAATTCATTCTTCATGTTTGGGAAATTTTCTGATATTATTTCATTGAAGAGATTATGCATTCTTTTGGTTTGTATCTCTGTGTCTGCCTCTATCCCAATAAATCTTAGATTTGGTCTTTTGATATTATCCCACAATTCTTGGATCTTCTCTTCATGGTTTCTTATCATCTCCACTGTGTGGTGAACTTTATTTTCAAGTGTGTATATTTTGTCTTCATTTTCTGTGGTTCTGTCTTCCAAGTGATCTAGTCTGTTGGTGATGCATTCTATTGAGTTTTTATTTGTTTTATTGTTTCCTTCATTTCAAGGATTTCTGTTTTTTTTCCCAGAATCTCTATGTCTTTCTTGAAGTAATCTTTTGCTACCTGTATTATACCTCTTATCTCTTTGTTGGAGTGATCAATTGTTGCCTGTATTTGCTCTCTTATGTCACAGTTTGATTTGCAGATCATTTTAATTATGTGCATTCTGAACTTCTTCTCTGACATTTCATCTACTGTGTTGCCAAAAGATTCTATTATTGTATCATTTTGGTTTGTTGGGGGCACTTTCTTCCCTTGCATATTCATGCTTTCCATGTGTCTTCCCTTCTAGCAGTGCAGATCGAGGTATTACAGTTTCTATCCTATAATCTTATACTGTCTCTGCAGGTTACCAATGTCTCACCTTTAAGGGGGAGATCAATATTGAAAGCATCCAATGCAAACAATATATAGCCTTAAGCCAAATATTTCCTATAGATGACTTGTCACAATAAACAGGAATGATGTGTTCTATTATTATCTGCAATATAAATAGTAGGCTTGAAAAAGGGTCTACTGCTTCTAATGGTGGACAAAGAGAAATGGGGAGGGCATAGGGTGTGATTTTTATGAGGTAGGAGGTAAGAATACAGAGTATTAGATCATAGGATGAGTGTAAGATGAATCAAAAGAATTTGGCTGTTAACAAGAGAAAAGAGAGAAAGAGGTGACCCAGTGCAAGGCTCTATCCTGCCTCTGCAACAAGATAGTGGCTATTAGCACACCTAGCAGGGATACCTCTGGTGTAAACAAGTCTGTAGGACCCATAGTGATGGTCTTCCATATCCTCTCTGTTGTCCCTAGATGGAAGTAGCCACACCCATAGTTGTTGGCGGGGCAGCATCAAACCCGTAATTACCTTGGTATTGGGCTTCCAGCCACCAGCTGGTATCCCAAGATAGAAGCTGCTGCAACTAAAGATGGTGGTGGCAGCAGCAAGGTAACCTGAGTTGGCATTGGAGGTGTCCCAAGATGACAGCAATCACTTTTAGAGATGGGGCTGAAGGGGCAAGCCCAACAATGGCTTGGGTGGTCTTTTTGGAGATGTAGCACTGTGAGGTGCTGGCACGGACCTCAGAGTGGTGGGCAGTCCTGTGCCTAGGCCTGGGTCTGTGCTTCTTGTGAGTTAGCAAGGTGGTCCTGGGGCTGGGCTTGGACTCTGCACTGGTTGGTGTCCTAGGCCTTTCTGGTTTCCATGGGGGTTGGCCACTCTTTCCTGGCCTCTGCAGGGTCGTCAGGACTGTCCTGGGCCTACCTGGTCTCTGCAGGGATCAGCAGGGCTGACCTGGGCCTGCCTGGTCTCTGTGAGGGTTAGAATGTCCTGGGCCTGCCTGGGCTCCACATGGCTTGACTCATTTCTTAAGAAACTACTTTCAAGTTTGTTGGACCTCACTCTGTCAACTCTATTGAGCAGCAATTATAGACCTTCTATGTTTACTCTTCTGATGATTTTCCACCCTGTAAGCATGAAAATGAGTGCTATGTTCTACCACCGAAGTTTACTGAAGGACAGAAGAGGTTAAAATAGACCTCCTCACGGACCGGAGGATTAAGCTAGGCCTAGAAAAGTGTCCAGGCTTGAATAAACACAGGATAGCTGAGAGGGCATCTCAGGAGCGGGGAACAATGACTAAATGTGTGGAGGCAAGAAAGAACTGGGAGTGACCATCCCAGCTGAAGAACAAAAGCTTACTGTGGAGGAGTGGGAGACAAAAAAGTGTAATGAAGGCCGATTTTACATAGAAGCTGGAAAACCAGACTGAGGAATGAGATATATAAGGGTAATCAATACAGACTCCCCAGGCACACTCTCAATCAAGACACCAGCCTCCTGCCAGGAAATATTAGGATGCCTCGAGAGGGCTCTTCCATGAATCCTAAGAACTTTATCATCCTCTTCCTGGCACATAGTAGACACTCAATAAATGCAAATTCCTCCCCCACCATGCCTATGAAGCATGAGGTCAGAGTGAAGTAAGTTTTCTCTTAATTTCACAGACCCTTTCTCATGTAAATACCAACCACTAAGAGGTATAGAAGCATATCCCAGGGTTTTCTCTCACATTTTACTTCCTTGGAGATGATCCAGGGGGCTCCCAATACCTCTAAGAGACCTATAGTATTTGATTATATTAACCTTAACTATAGCCAAACTCTTATTGGTTTGTGGGTGTATTAGTTTTATATTGCTACATAACAAATTACTCTACAGGGACTTAAAACAGCCATTTCATATTTCTATAGGTCAGAAGTCTGGCACAGCATGGTGGAATTTTCTGTGTAGGCTATCACAAGGCTAAAATCAAGGTGTTGTTCATGCTGACTTCTTATGCAGAGGTTCTGGTGAGTAGATATTTCCAAGCTCATTCTTATTGTCAGGATTAAGCTCCTTGCAGTTATAATATTTACATCTACATTTCCTTGATGACTGTCATATCCTGGAAGCCACTCTCAGGTCATTCCACATATCCCTTTATCTTCAGGCTAGCCAGGACATGCCCAATCCTTCTCATATTTTGATCTCAGACTTCCCTGCTTTTAAGGGCTCACAAAACTAGGACAGGTCCACCTGGATAATCTTCTGTGCATAGAATCAATTGTGTTATATAATATAGGCTTATCATGGTGGTAAAATCCATCCTATTTACAGTCCCAAGGATTATGCAGGCTATATACGCCAGAAGTGCATGAAATGGGGCATTGTAGTATTCTGCTTTTCACAGTCAATTCTTTGGCCCCTAAATATTCATGTCACTTCAAAGTACAAACAATTTCACCCCTCAAATTCCCTAAAAGTGTCCTCTCAATACACTACCATTGGGCTGGGGTTGAAGCTCAGTGGTAGAGAAATTCCCTAGTATGTGTGAAGCACGAGGATCTATCCTCAGCACTACATAAAATAAGTGAATAAAATATAGGTATTTTGTCCATCTACAACTAAAAAAAATTTAATGAGTAAAACAAAAAGTAAACAGTGGCCAGCAGTTGAAAGCAGTGTTGAAATACAGATAAGCAAACTCCAGTCAAAATTCTGTTCTAGTTTCCAATAACATGTGCCTTGCTTTATTTTAAGAATTCAAGACAACATTCTTTTTTAAAAAAAAACTTTTTGTAGTTATAGATGGACAGAATGCTTTTATTTTATTTGTTTATTTTTATGTGGTGCTAAGGATTGAACCCAGTGCCTCACACATGCTAGGCAAGTGCTCTGCCACTGAGCTACAACCCCAGCCCAAAGGCAACATTCTTAAAGTCCTTGTCTCTATTAACATTCTATTCACAGTGATTTGGGGTATCTCGAAAATAAGTTATGATTTATCTGTAATGCTTCCTCACCTTTTTTTTGAGTCTTCACCAGCAATATCTTTAATGTCCATATTTCTAATGACAGCCTCCTTAAAGCACTCTAGGTTTTCTAAATCATGCTCCTTAAAATTCTTCCACCCTTCTCCACACCTGATTCCAAAGTTGCTCCCATGTTTTAGGTATCTTTAGCAACATCTCACTTTCAGTTATGTAACAAATTACCACAAATTTACCAGCTTAAAACTACCTTTGTTTATTAGCTCACAGTTCTTTAGGTCAGAAGTCCATGTTCTCTGTTCAGAGTATCATAAAGATGAAGTCACTGTGGCAGTTAGGCTGAATTTTCATCTTTAAGCTCTGGCAAAAAGCCACTTTGAAACATACTCCTTTTGAAATTAAAAACAAACTTCCTGGGCTGGGGTTATGGCACAGTGGTAGCATGCTCACCTAGCACGCGTGAGGCACTGGGTTCTATCCTCAGCACCACATAAAAATAAAATAAAGATATTCTATTTGCCTATAACTAAAAAATAAATATTAAAAAAAACGAACTTCCTAATAACAGCTTTTCTGCATCTAGTACTTCCTCATATCACATTCCTTATACTGATGGAGGTGGAGGTTCTGTCCCATGGCCCTAAAGGACAACAGACAACCTGAAACTGACATGTTTCTTATTAGCACGAATTAAATCTACATATGCCCATTTCCTGCCTTTGTCCCACCAGTGCCCTCTCTTGTAAAAGCTTTCCTCACTCCTGAGTCCCTCCCTGAAGATGGATCTTTGAAATAGACAGATCTCTATCTTTCTCAAAAGTGGCTTTGAATAAACCTATTTTCTTGGCCAATCTGTTTTCCAAGGTTTTGTTGAGTACAGTGGGAGTTAAATCCTATTTTGTACACAGTTTCAACACTGTCTCATTTTTGCTGTTGGCAGAATTTGATTCCTTGAAGTTGTAGGATTGATGTCTCCATTTCCTGCATGTCTGTCAAACAGGGACTATTGCAGCTACACAAGTCCACCCACATTCATTAACACAAGGTCTCCTTCATCTTCAAACCAGCAATGACATTTTGAGTCTTTCTCATGCCCATCATATAATCTCCCTTTTTAATGCCAACTGTATCATTGAATATAACCCAGTCATATTCACAGTCTTGAATATTTCTCAAGACATATACACCATTGAGTGGGATATTTAGGGGCTTTACCAGTAGTTGTTGCTTTTTTAACCCCATAATAGTGGACTAGCTTGTTCTCAGTCTTTGAAGCTATTTGAAATCCCAAGTTTTTCCCCATGATTTTCACTTTCATAGTGGAGGTTAGGACACTTCAGTTACTCTTGCGGGGCTGGATTGCTTTTAAGGCCTTGTAACTGAAATAATTAAAGCAAGATTTGCTTTCCCAACCAAACTGGTTTTACTTCTGCTTTATTCAATCCACGTTTTCCTTTCACATCTCCCAGAACAAAATAATTGGGTCCCTATGGCCTGATTTTGCCACACATGGAAGGGGAACCAGCGAATTTATTGATAGCAGTTTAGCAACTACAGACTCCTTGCAAAACTACAAATCATTCTGTTTTCTTTTTTTTTTTTCCAGTTCTAACAGAATGCAATTTAAAAAGTGGGCAAAATTCCTTTGGGTCTGAAGGAATGTTTCCTGTCTCCTTTTCCAGTAATTGAAACACTGCACTCCTGTTTTCTATCCTGTCCAATGAGCAATGGAGGTCTCATGCTGGGGAGGAGTTGGAGAGGAAATGGTGGCTAAACTGCCAAATCTCTGAAAAGGTCATCTGTTTACATTACTCTGTCTCCAAAGGAGAGAAGGCAGGCAAGAGTTAGTTGTGTGTGATTTAGATTCTCACAGAATCACAGAATGGCAGGACTGGAAGACAGATAACTGACATTGGTGACCTCTAGGGTAAAGTTAGGACAGCCCCGTATTTTCTTTTAAATTTTTAAATCATAAAGCCTTAAAGTAGGACATAGTTTAGTTTTTGACCCAGTACTCACCACTCCTTAGTGTCTTATACCAGGCTTCTTCACACATTTTCTCAAATGATGATAAAGAAAGTGGCCTGTGGAACCAGACTGTTTGGGTTTAAATCCCAGCTCTTCTAATTGCCAGCTGTGTAATTTTGGAATAATCACTACTCTTCTGTGCTTTAATTCCTGCATTAGTAAAAATGGAGTTAATAATAACTTGACATTTAACTTATGGAGCTATAAGAAAGATTAAATTTATTAAGTATTTAGAACAGTGCCTGGCACATAGAAAGTACTATAGAGCTCTGAAGGCTTTTGAGTTATGTCTCCTGAATTTAGTACCATTTTCCTAGTCCCACATCTTACAGATCAAAAAATTAAAGCCTGAAAAGGTCAAAGGGTTGCTCAAATTGCCTGATTCCAGGGACATTGTGCTAAGTCTCTGTTTATTGATAAAAAATAATAATCTAATCACATCAGTGACTTACATAACACTTCTATGTGTTGTTCCAAGTGCTTAGTACATACTCACTTAATCTCCATGGCAATTATAGGAGGTAGGTAGTTAAAATTAGCTTCATTTTTACAGTTAAAGAAATGAAAACACAGAGAACTTAAGTACTTTTTAAAGTTATGGCTTAAATTATCACAATTTTACATAAGGAATCTAATTTAATATGGTACATTCTGCACTGAACAGAGTCTAGGATTTGCAGTGGGATGGCTGTGGGCTAGTTAATCCCAGCTCTTCAACTAACATACTATGAATTTGGGTAAGTCTTTTAACCTCTCTCAACCTTGGCAAAAATGGCAGTGATCCTAGCACTGATACATGTATCAAATAAAGTGACATGGAGGAACTCCTGGCATATAGCTAAATACTCAACAGGTGTTGTTCTTTTCTTACCGATGTAAAAAAAAAATGTTATTTTTCTGTACAGAGTTTATTTTTTTAAATTTTTTACTTAAATTTTGCTTTTATTTCCATCTTTCTGTTTTCTTTGGTTTGCCCAGAAACCAAAGAAAAATTTTTTAAATTTTTAATTAATTTAATGTAAATTTTTACACAAATGGAGCATAATTTTTCATTTCTCTGGTTCTACATGATGTAGAGTCACACCATTTGTGCAATCGTTCCCATATACAGGGTTATAATATTTGTCTCATTCCACCTTCTTCTCCCCAACTCACTCTCCCTCCCCTCTGCTCAATCCAAAGTTCTTCCATTTTTCCCTTGCCCCCCCCCCATTATGGGTCAGCATCAGATAATCAGAGAAAATATTTGGCCTTTGGTTTTCTGGATTGGCTTACTTCACTTAGCATGATATTCTCTAACTCCGTCCATTTAATGCCATTTACCATAAATGCCATAATTTCATTCTTCATTAAGGCTGAGTAATATTCTATTGTGTATATATAACACAGATTATTTATCCATTTATTTATTGAAGTACATCTAGTTTGTTTCCACAGTTTAGCTATTGTGAATTGAGCTGCTAGAAACATCCAGGTGGCTACATCACTGTAGCATACTAATTTTAAGTCCTTTGGGTATAGACCAAGGAGTGGGACAGCTGGGTCAAATGGTGGTTCCATTCCAAGTTCTCTGAGGAATCTTCATACTGCTTTCCAAAGTGGTTGAACCATTTTGCAATCCAACCAGCAATGAATCAGTGTACTTTTTTTCCCACATCCTCACCAGCACTTGTTGCTTGAATACTTGATAACTGCCATTCTGACTGGAGTAAGATGAAATCTTAGAGTAGTTTTGATTTTCATTTCTCTAAGTGCTAGAGATGTTGAACAATTTTTCATATGTTTGTTATTTGATTGTATATCTTCTTCTCTGAAGTGTCTGCTCACTTCCTTAGCCCATTTATTGATTAGATTGTGATTTTTGGTGTTAAGTTTTCTTGAGTTCTTTATATATCCTGGAGATTAGTGCTCTATCTGATGTGCAGGTGGTAAAAATTTGCTCCAATTCTATAGGCTCTCTCTTCACCTCATTGATTATTTCTTTTGCTGAGAAGAAGCTTTTTAGTTTGAAGAATTTTTGCCTACAAATATCTCAGTTGACTTCCACTCTGCCCACTTCCTAGTACATATCTTATTTTGAAATATTTACACCAGTGGATCTATTTAGGTAACCTGAACTTCCTGTTGGGAAGATCTGGGTCCAAATCCCAGCTCTGTCTTCTACAACCTTGGACGTTCCCTTCTGCTTCCAAGACTTCAGGTCTCATCTGAAAAAGGAGGACCAGACTAGGCCATTTCTAAGAACCTTTCAATACTCAACATTGGATCTCTTCTGGGCTGTGCCAAATAAAAGGTCATTGTGACCACAGTTGTTGCCCAGCTCTGAGTGAGGACATTGGATGTATCTCATTTCTAAGCCTTGAAAGCTTTTGGTAAGTATGTGAGAATTTCTTCTAAGCCCAAAATGCTCAGTTGAAAACATTTTAAAATGCTTCCAGTACTACTCAGGACCATGTATCAATTGTATTCATTACTGCTCCCTTTGGCCTTCTGTTCCCAGGAATAAATGTAATTTGGTTTAGGCAGCACTAACTTTTTTTTTTTTTTTTTTTTTTGGTACTGGGGATTGAACTCAGGGGTATTCGAGCACTGAGCCACATCCCCAGCCCTATTTTGTGTTTTATGTATTAACAGGGTCTCACTGAGTTGCTTAGCACCTCGCCATTGCTGAGGCTGGCTTTGAACTCGCAATTCTCCTGTCTCAGCCTCCTAAGTGCTGGGATTACAGGCTTGAGCCACCGTGCTCGGTTTGAGGCAGCACTAACTTTTTAATAATTAAAAACTCAAAATGAAAAAGTGTCATTGAATTCCACAATAATGTTACCAGTTCTGAATTTTCAGTTCATTTTCAGGGAATAATAATTGCTCAGCAGACTTGTGCATGATAAATTTGAATGTAGACAAGGACCATTGCTTTAAATTTCTTTGTATTTCTTGAATACTGTCTTTAGTCCCACCTATATTGCATTCTCCTTTGGACTCTACCTTTAATTATATGTTCTTGGGTGAATCCTTTTCTCTCTTGAAGTCTCATTGTACACTTCTGTATGATGGAATTGGCCTAGAAAGTTTTGATGATAGGATTCTATTCATGATTATGATGACAACAATGACTTAGACTTATTTGGTACTTATTATTTGCCAGGCATTACTTAGATCATCTCATTTTATAGTTGAGAGGATGGAGACTGCTGATAAGATTAAAGATTGATTTATACCTGAGTTGTTCAGTGATATCATAAATATTGTGATCACAGTTTTATATTTGTTTTTCATTTAATCTCACTTAATAAAAAATGGTCCCATATAATACATGCTGGGAGAAAGTCTGGGGTTCTTCAAGTCACTAATCTTGAAGGAGAACAAAGGAGCCCAGGATAAAAATGTATCATGGTCATAGGACTATCCTGCTCCTATTCTTGTGTGTGCATTTTAATATTTCAGAGTTATTTAATATCTATTTTTTAAAATATTTTTTAGTTGTAGATGGACACAATATCTTTATTTATTTATTTTTATGTGGTCCTGAGGATCGAACCCAGTGCCTCACATATGTGAGGCAAGCACTATACCACTGAGCTACAATCCCAGCCCCATTTAATATCTATTTTTTTTATGTGATATGCACATAACAATAAGAAAGTGTCACGGGAGAAAATGGAAAGGTAGCATTTTAAAAGTGGGTGCCAAGACCCAAAGGGAAGAGGCCCTCTGTGAAGGCTTTCATAAGAAAGATGGCTCCTTTTGTTAGTTAAAAGCAGAGGCTCTGGACCCAGACTGGTATCACAACTACCAACAAGTCTTAAACTTCTGAGTGTGGATTTAATTTCTATTTATTTTAATTGACAAATAAAATTATGTATATTTATTGTATACAAATTAAGTGATATTTGTTTCTTATGATAAATTGGTGTTACAGTTTAGACATGAAGTGTCCCCCAAAAGCTCAACTGTGAGAAAATGCGAGGAAGTTTAGAGTAAATGACTGTATTATGGAGTCCTTAACCTAATTAGTGCATTAGGAATTAACTGGTGGTAATTGTAGACAAATAGGGTGTAGTTGGAGGAGGTAGGTCATTGCAGGGTGTAACTTTGGGGTTTATGTTGTGTCACTGGTAAGCAGAGCTCTGTCTGCTTTCTTTCTTTTTTATTTTCTTTTGGTACTGGAGATTGAACGTAGGGGCCTTCGACCACTGAGCCACATCCCCAGCCCTATTTTGTGTTTTATGTAGCTGCTTAGTGCCTCGCTGTTGCTGAGGCTGGCTTTGAACTCACGATTCTCCTGTCTCAGCCTCCCTAAGTGCTGGGATTACAGGCTTGCACCACCGTGCCTGGCTTCTATCTGCTTTGTGATAGTGGTGTCCTGAGCTGCTTTCCTCTGCCACACCCTTTTGTCATAATGTTCTGCCTCAACTCAGGCCAAGAGCAGTGGAATCAGACATCTATGGACTGAGATCTCTGAAACTGTGAGTCCCAAATAAACGTTTCCTCCTCTAAAGTGTTCTTGTCAGGTCTTTTGTTCACAGCAATGAAAAACCTAACTAAAGCAGCAAGCATACAGAACTACTGATTCAGGGGAAAAAAAAAACTAATGTATTCATGAGGCTCCTATACTAACTTGGGGCATGTCTGTTCCCTGGAATGAAGTGAGAGACACTAACTAGGTGCCTCCTGAAGGTCACACACTGTGCTAAGTATATTTAACTTAATTTCTTGTGACCAACCCAATATGTTGGATTTATTAGCCTTATTTCACTGATGAGGAAACCAAAGTTCCGAGAGGCTTAGTGATTTGTTATCATACTGATAGGTGACAGAAGTGATATTTGAATGTAGGTTTGTCTACTTCCTATCCTCTGAATCACAACAGAATCATAAGAAAGAGTGGATAGCCTCTCAGGGAGGAGGAGCCTTTGAAGAACAGAAAATGTATAACTTGAAGGAAAGTATCTTATTTATTTACTTGACAAATGCACCTAATATATTAAAATAATATTAAGGGCTTTCCAATACAATAAAGCAATTTATTAATGATTCTGAGTGCACTAATAGCTACATTCACATATTAGCCTGATTTTCCAAGAGAAGTTCTACTATATGTTTGGAAGAGAGAGAATGACCAAGTAGTTTTGTGTGAGAGCAACTGTGTTGACATTACTCATTTGTGTTTCAGATATCCAGGTCTTCCCACTCAAACTAGCCAAAGCCTTAAGTCCCTCCATTAAATGTGTATTCCTTTAGCTTAAGCTTTTCCTTATTAAAATACATTTTCCAGGGAAAAGGTAATAGTGGAAATTAATATTTCTCAGTGTATATCTGAGTATATAGATCGAAAGTAATATCAATACATGTTGTATTACTCAGCTTTACATTATTACAATGAAATGTCCAAACAGCTAATTTTATAGAGAAAAATTAATATAGCTCACAGACTTGGAGGTTGAAGGGCATGGCATTTGCAATGGTTCATTTCTAGTGAGGACCTCATGGCACATGATCAATAACAGTGGTTGGAATGTGTATCAGGGCAAATTGGTCATATCTCAAATTGAGAAGTAAAGAGGACTGAGTGGGGTCAAACACAGACAACTGTAATAACTCCGGAAAGAACTATCCTCTGGGGGCATAATTTCAATGGCATAATATCATCTCACTAGTCTTTACCTCTCACAAAACCACTCTGCTAGTGGCATCCACCATACCTTTAGTCACAATGGATCTTTGGTGGACACTCAAACCATCACAGGTTAAATAGGTAAAAAATAGTATCTATCATTTAATAATAATTTGCAATACATCAAACTTCTACAGTTACAAAGGCTAATTTATTTCATCCTAAGAATAATCCTGTCAGGTGTCTATAATTAGCACTGTCATTTTGTATATAAAAAAAACTGAGGAAGAGAAAGATGAAACCATTTCTGTGAGGAAGTAGGCAATGGCTTACCCAAACTTTCATGGCTAGTGAATAGCAGAGGCAAGACTCAAACCTAGGTTTTCTGTTGCCAGAATCCATGCTCCTAACTCCTTCAGTTATGCTATATCTCATTTAATCTCATTCAATCACCTAGCACTTGCCTGATATTGTGTTATGGGATTGTGAAAGCGCTCCACTTCATGCTTTGAATATAGATAGACCTTGCTGCTCTGCCACTGAGGCTTATTTTAAAATGGACATGTTTTTCTTTTCCTCTTCTCCCTCTCCCCATCCCTAACCTGTGTGGGGCTGATAACAGGATTAACTTTTTCTCATCCTAGGCTGAGTTATTGTCTTTGAGCACACACTCACATCCAGAACCAAGTAATTCAGACTTTGGGGGATAGCACCTGAGGATCTAAGGCATGGCTAACTCCCAAATTAACAGGTGAATCACAACCTCCCTCCCTCCGATGGGGAACACCTGGAATGAATCACTTCATTAAAAGCCCTCTCTTCCTGCTGACAGGCAGAATCATATCCTCTAGGACAAGATTTCCCTGTGCTTTTCCTTTGGAGCAAAGGAATAACACCTGGTTTTCCTGATTTCTCAAAACCATATCCTTATAATTGAATTGACATTGGGGAAAAGGATTCCTACATATTTTCTTTTTCTTTTTTTTAGTCAGGGATTGAAACCAGGGGTGCTTTACCATTCACCTACTTTTTGAGCCATTTTATATATTTTAGTTTGAGACAGGTTCTCACTAAGTTGCTGAGGTTGGCCTTGAGCTTGCAATCCTCCTGCCTCAGCCTCCCATGTCACTGGGAATACAGGGGTACACCATTGTGCCTGGCCCAAATTATCTTTTTGTTTAGTCACTATGAGCCAGGTAGCACATCTCCTTTTTTTTTATAAAGGAAGCATAGAAAGCTTATGTAATTAATCCAAGACCACACAAAGTTGCTACAAAAATCAAATCCTTGGTTGTTTGACTCCAAGGCTCATGCATCAAGTTGTTCCAGAAAATCTCCCTACCTACTTGTCAGGATGCCACAAATGTGAGGCTGTTTAGTCACTGAAGGTCCTTTATTCAAAGAGATACCCCATGGGAAGAGGAACAGTTTATGCTGTCAGCTGGATGAGCCAGGCTTCTTAAGGAAGACAATGCTTCTTAAGAGTGATGGGAAAGACCTAAAGGATTCAGGGTCCAGGCCCAGTATGCAGGGGTAGGGTGATAGGTCTGGAAAGGGCAGTGGATGGGGGCCAGTGATGAACTGTGAAGTCTTTCCAGCTTTTCCAAGTCCCTGTGTTTCTTGGAGCTCCTGGAAGGGAATGGAGTTTTAGAGGGAGTGAGGTGCTGTCTGAGCCTCTGTGAAGAGGCATTGTTGTTTGGGGGAAGTGAGTCAGAGCCCTGCCAGGCAATGTTTTTCTAGCCTATTCAGGAAGGTGAACTGACATCCTGTGATTTGGAGTAAAGCTTAAGGGCAGTGCTCTAGCCTTTTGGTAAGCCTTTCATCTTGGAATAAACTGAGATACTTTGGAGGTTCCTTTTACCTAATGGTCCCCAGGCTTGATTATCCAGATTATCCCTCTGCCACACCCCTCTTTCTCAGGCTTGGTCACTCCTGACTTCTGGGTTGCTTAGCTCGTAAAAGTCAAACTTCTTTCTCTTTTCTGACCCCTGTTGAGCTGGATGCATGCCATTTCCTCCTAATATTCTTTTGTCCATTCCCTTGCTCCCCAAGGCCTGCACAGTTTTTTTTAGCAGAGGCCTAGGCTTTTCCACTTAAAAAATCAGGCCTAAAAGCTTAGCCCTCTAGATGAGAGAACAGGGATATTGTTATTCCCTTCCATCACCTCCACAGGTCAGGTAACCTGGGACTCTCTGAAGGAATATAGCAGTGGGAGGCAGAAGGTTTGGGACTCCTTTCTAGTTTGGCTCCCAGTGAACTGTGGGTTCCAGTTTTCCCATGTAAAACCAGGGAGGAAGGGTCTCCTTGGTGTGTAAGAGGTCATGCGTATCTCCCATTCTGGGTCTAACATTCGCTGGGAGAAGTAAGTTACTGAGAAAAATAATGGCAGTAACAGTTGACATTAGTTGAGCATTTACTATGTGCTAGTTACTATTGTAAATGCTTTAGATATATCCATTCATTGGGCCCTTACTTAGTATCAGTAGTAAGGATTATTATTATTACCATTTTGTAGATAGAAAAATGTAGCCACAATGAGGTTAAATAATAAAGGTGATACAGCCACTAAAAGGATATTAGCATAATAATTGTAGACAAGGCCCAGAAAGATAAGGTTCAAGAAGAGGCTCTGCCTCCATTATTATCCAACTTATTCAGTGCATATCTCTCTCTCTCCTCCTCTCTCTCTTCATCTATCTCTATTGTCACTGTGTATCAACTTAACTGAAGTTTCCATAGTCTACAGCAGAGCAGTTAACTTATTTTTATTACAGTTAAGAATCCAGTAAACCACAGAGGCCTTGGGGAAATACAATTTGTTTGACAAGTATAATTCCTCACCTCTGTCAGTGTACCTGATGATTGTTTATTAGAACAGTGTAGGGATTACAATCATAAGGATTTGGGAACACAAGGACAGAAAAAGAAGGATATGCAGATGTGGGGGTATTCTAGCATTTGCCCTTGACCCCATGAGGATAACATTTTTTATTTCTTATTTTTAGTTATATATGACAATAGAATCTATTTTGATATATTTATATTAGCATGGAGTATGTCTTATTCTAATTAGGATCCCAGTCTAGTGGATGTACATGATTGTGAGATTCACTGTGGTATATTCATATATGGACATAGGAAAGTTGTGTCAGATTCATTCCACCATCATTCCTATTCCTATCCGCCATCCTTCACTTCATTCCTCTTTGTCTAATCCACTGAATTTCTATTCTCCTCCCTTGCTGTGGGTTTGCATCCACACTTCAGAGAGAACATTCAGCCTTTGTTTTTTGGGGGATTGGCTTATGTAACTTGGCATAATAGTCTCCAGATCCACCCATTTACTGTCAAATGTCATAAAATCATTCTTCTTTATGGCTGAGTAATATTCCAATCTGTATACATACCACAATTTCTTTATTCATTGATTTATGGGCATCCAGGTTGATTCCATAGCTTAGCTATTGTTAATTGTGCTGCTATAAATATTGGATGATAGCTTTTAATGTAAATGCACATCTTTGAAGAGCATATGTCCACTTCCCAAGGGCCATTTCACATATTAGCCTCAGTTTCGCTTCCTTTACTCACATTTACTCCAAGGTGGCATCAAAGCCAATTGCGAAGCAAATTTCTTAGGGAACAGTAGGTACCCAATGATAGTTTGAGCAAACATCAAAGCATGAGATTGGCAATCCCTCTGCTTTTGGCTCTGTACCAGGTTTGAGGGCTTCCAGGTGATAGATCTATAGATACTAACAGTCTGTGTTCATCCTTATAGGTGGTGTTCAACTCTAGCCATTAAAAAGCAGATGTTTTCTGTACATCTACCCTGTGACAGCTCTGGGATTCATGAACGTAGATGGCATAATCCTTGCATTTTATGAGGTCTGTTTATATCTCAGTAGTAAAATCATAAAACAATTGTGTTGACCAAATTATTTTATGTGCATGTATGAATATGTCACAATGAATCCTACTAGTACATATAATTATAATGCATAAACTAAATTGTATTGATTAATTCAGCACAAAGAGAGCATGATACTCTGGTAGCACAGAAAAAGTAGGAATTAATTCTGAAGGAAGTGGTAGATAATGGCTGGCTTACCACAGGAGCTATGATTTGAGAAAAATCAAGAAAACTGAATATTATTATTATTATTATTATTATTATTATTATTATTATTATTATTTTGGTACTGGAGATTAAACTCAGGGGCACTCGACCACTGAGCCACATCCCCAGCCCTATTTTGTGTTTTATGTAGAGACAGGGTCTCACTGAGCTGCTTAGTGCCTCGCTATTGTCGAGGGTAGCTTTGAACTCGCAATTCTCCTGTCTCAGCCTCCCTAAGTGCTGGGATTACAGGCTTGAGCCACCGTGCCTGGCTAAGAAA
>PVHX01018212.1:0-37671 GCA_004024805.1 Geosciurus inauris | reverse complement strand
TCCACTAATCAGAGAGACCATTCGGCATTTGGTTTTTTGGGACTGGCTTACTTCACTTAGCATAATGCTTTCCAGTTCCATCCATTTGCCTGCAAATGCCATAATTTTATTCTCTTTTATTGCTGAATAATATTCCATTGTGTATATGTACCACAGTTTCTTTATCCATTCATCTATTGAAGGACATCTGGGTTGCTTCTATGCACTGTTGCTGGCTTTTTAAGATACAGTTATTCAATACATTAATGAGACATTCAACACTCTTTTACAAAGTAGGTTTGTGTTCAGTGAATTTGCCCAACCTTAGGCTAATGAAAGTGTTCTGCCCACATTCAAGGCAGGATGGGCTCAGTTGTGATGTTCAGTAGGTTAGGCATATTCGATCCATTCTGACCAAGAATCTTTTCAGTTTATGGTGGGTGTGTCAGGACATAATCCCGTGGAAAGTTGAGGAGCATCTACATCACCTAGAAAAAGTGAAGTCTGTTTGAAAACATCAGGATTCTGTTCAGAAACTTTCTACATGAAAGCCTGTAAGATGGTCATTCATCTATTTAAGCAAATATATTGATCCTTTATTATAAACAAAGTATGATGTGACAAAAAGTAATAACTGTAAGACTCAACAATTTTCCACATGTTTGGAAGAGATGACAGTTATTAAATAAGAAAAACTCATTATGATAAGCATTATAAAACATATTCAAAGATCACTGAAGGGCTGGGATTTTGGCTCAGTGGTAGAGTACTTGCCTGGCATGTGTGAGGCACTGGATTCAATTCTCAGCACCACATATAAATAAATAAACAAACAAATAAACAAATAAATAATAAGGTCCATCAACAACTAAATAAAAAGAGCACTGAAGAAGAGATATCAAATTCTGCCCATGAGGGATAAAAAAGGTTCATATTTGCATTAGATTAAATAAGAGCCCCTATCTCACTCCATTGTCATAGAACTGTGTATCCACACCCTGATATACCTTGTGGTATTTGGAGTGTAATGACTATCCTTCAACACTGACCTTGCCCTGTCACTTGCTTTGGACCAGGAGATGTTAATTGACCCAAGGCTGACATAAGCATAAGACTTGCTTTTAGATTTAGACTCACCTTTACACTCCAGACGAGTTAACCCCAGAGAGTTACTATCACCCAAAGAGAAGCCCAGAACCAACTAACAGTGGAGCCCCCAGGCCAGCTGGCTCCAGCCTAAAGCACAGCCACTAATGTAAGCCTTGTCTGGACTACTTGAGTGACAGCCAACCTGAAGACCTGTGGACATGCAAATAAATACTTCTTGTTGCAACCTCTGCTGACTTTGGAAGTTTTTTTTTTGTTTTTTGTTTTTTTTTAAATGTAAAAGCTGACCAATTCAATATTGAAGCCAAATTTTTTTAAATAAATAAGAATATTTGAGGAGAACCTAAAGAAAACATATTCCAAATAGAAGGAACACCATGTAAAATCATGAAGGAAGAAAGAAAATTCATAATATGTTTATGACATATCAAGTTATTAGATGCTACTAACATATAATTATGCATGATGAGTGTCTTAAATTTAATCAAGTTTGGAATGCATTCCCAAAGTAACAAACATTTTCAGGGAGTGAGATGCTACAATTACTCCCTAAGTTCTCCTGTCAGTCATAACAATGAAAAGGTCCACTGATGTTTTCTCCAGAGCTAGGCCCAAGGCTGAGTATTTTACTGATTTACTCTTATGTCTCCACATAGTGGAAAGGTTTTCTTGGTTCAACACTTGCTTGGTGGGGCCAAAGCCTTAATATACAGCAAGGGCTGAATGACTGTTACTCTCTAATATGGCAATGGGGACCCTAAAACAAAAGAAGGGAAAGGAAGTAGCAGTCTGGTATCCTCTGATTTTTTTTTTCAAGTGTCAACTGAGCAAGGAATCTTCATGAAAAACCATTTGGCTTTTAACAGCATTAGCACTGGGATTATCCTTCATTTAGTACTACTCAGTTTTCCCCCAAAATCTCTGTCCTCTCAGCAAACACAGCAAAACTCCAGGAAATCTTTGCAAACCACAGGAAACACAGCATCTAAGAGACCCTTCTCTTAAGGAGGCAGGGGACATAGCTACTGTCATAGCAAATTTGCTAGAGATTTACGGGGACTATGATTGTGGTTCGAGGAGCTTGCTCAAGCAGGCATACATCTTGGTAAAAGAGTCAGTCAAGCCATATAAAGATGCCACTAGGAAAACCACAACTGTCAAAGGCTGCACTTATTAGCATCACGAAATCAAGGGACACTATAAATCTTGTTTACATATAGATACACCCACCTTGTTGTAAGCCATCTTCCCAGTTAGTAATATTGCTGTGTCAACAACCAAAAGAGAGGAAGAACTAGTTACTAGAGGGAGATAAGCCAGTGATTAAAATGGAAATACTTTAATAATTTTTCAGATATATTTCTCTAGTTTACAAAGTGCTTTTAGGCTCACAGTCTTAAAGCTGCTCCAAACTTGTGAGTTAAGGCATGTGGGAATTTCTAATATCTACAAATGAGAACACCAAGCCTCAGGACATTTAAGAAAAACTTGTCCAAGGTCTCGGAGCTTGTCAATGACAAAGGAAGGACTCAGGATGGGTCTTCTTGACATTAATTGAAAGAACCGCAAAACAATCACACTGGTGTTGTATGAGTGCTCAGAGTCAGGCTGTACCTAGCGAGGATGTACCTACCTGGGCCATCATCCTGTTCACTCTACCTTGGCCATCTTCCTACCCAGCATGAGTGATGACCAGTCTAATCAAGTCAAGACAGGGCTTCTTGCAGGATGGAAGCAGCCACTTAATCAATGAAACCATGTTGACAGCCTTTACATTGACAGTTTCAGAGTTTCCACAATATTTTGGAAACCAAAATTTAAATTATTGATCGTCAGTCTTCTCACATACTTTCTCAAGGGCAAGCCTTGTGTCAACATAGCTTAAATAGTAAGTCATGGGATTCAGCTTACATGAATTCTTATATATCACGTAACCAGCTTTATTTTCATAATTATTCATCGAAGGAAGTAGATGCTCTAACAGCGAAGGGCATACCAAGTATTAACGCAGGCAGTTAATTAACTGAGACTCCAAAACGGTTACTCTAACTCCCAGGTCAGATAATAAGTATTCATGCTGTGCTGCCTCTAGGCTGGGGACCACCTTGTCTTATCCCCAACCAACAGCCAAGACGTGCACACCATGAACACATGCATGCACAAAACCACACAACTTTAAGATGCTGTACGTAGCTAGGTGTCAACGCTCATCATCCTGTTCTTTGTAACCTGAATACAATTAATACAATTATTCTCTAGAAAGATCAGAATATTCCCAAACATTTCTCTAAATTTCCAAGGGCTTACTTTCCATAGCTTGATTTTTCTGCTATATTAATTCCACTTACTTATCACCACCAGTAACAATTTTTCTATCTGCTCTGTACCAACCTACATGGAACACTCATTATTTTTTTTTCTTTAATTTTCTAAAAATGCATTACCAAAAATATTTACATCCTTATAGAAATGCTTCAGACAGCTTTTGTGTTGCTGTGAGCAAAAGACCAGAAAAGAACAATATACAAGTGGAAAAGTTTATCTTGCCTCACAGATTCACAAGTTCAGTCCATGGTCCGTCAACTCCATGGCTTTGGGATGGAAAAGAGGCAAAACATCATGGTGATCAGGAAACAGAGAGAGAGCTCTACTCACTAGTGGCAAATACAGACCCAAAAGGGATACCCCCAGTTACCTATGTCCTCTAACCACACCTACTTGCTTGTAGTTATCACCAATCTATATCAGGGGATTGATCCACTGATTAGGTTAAGGCTTTCATAAACCAGTTGTTTCACTTCTGAAAATTCTTGTATTGTCTGACATGTGTGTTTGGGTAGATACTTTATATCTAAACCATAACAATATTCAATATCAAACTTACCAAAGATTTTGTGTGACTGGAAGGATTTATATCTCAGGAAAGCACATTACTTAAAATATTAGCAATAACTATCACTGGCACCTCCTTTTCCATTTCTTCAGGGGTGCCTCCTCTTCTCTTGGACCTTATGATATGAAGATTCCCAAGAGATCAGTCCTTGATTCTCTCTTCTATGAACTCTTGTTGTCTTAGTGATCTCAAACTATTGTTTTTAATTTGGCATAGATTTACCTCCTGAACTCTAGATTTATGTGACCAACTGAATTTCTCCACTTGGATACCCAAGAGGCACCTCCATCTTTTTTTTTTTTTTTTTTTTTTTGGTACCAAGGATTGAACTCAGGGGCACTCGTCCACTGAGCCACATCCCCAGCCCTATTTTGTGTTTTATGTAGAGACAGGGTCTCACTGAGTTGCTCAGCCTCGCCGTTGCTGAGGCTGGCTTTGAACTCACAATTCTCCTGTCTCAGCCTCCCTAAGTGCTGGGATTAGAGGCTTGCACCACTGTGCCCGGCTAGAGGCATCTCCATCTTAATCACATCTAAAACTAAGTTCATGATCAATTGTCCCCACTCCAACAGTTCTTGCAAAATGCCCCATCTCAGGTGATGGCAGATATCCTTCTACCATCCTTTTCTCGCACACCTACGTACAATCAATCAAAGCTTATATCCTATTTTCAAATATATGCAGGATCTGTCCACTCCTCAGGAGTCTCTACTACTTGCAAATCATTAAAATATTTTGCTTATAGCCAATAAGTGCTTCCCTTCACTTGCTCTCTTGTATCAAATTACCAACTACAGCAATGGAATGATCCTGTGTCTAACATAAAAACAGATACAGGCCAGTGGTTTGTCTGCTGGCTTCTTGTCTTCTACTTGGCCTATATTTTCCATTCTGTGGCTAGGATGAAAGTACAAAAACTACATTTCAAAATTCCTTTTGCTAATTGTGCCCTTATTGGCTTCTGACAATAAAAGGCACTGATGGGATTTGAGTAGTTCAGAGAAAAGAAGAGCACACGTTCCGTTTCTGGCTCCCTACAGCAGCAGCAGAAGAGACTTGAGGCGATGGTGGGCTCCAGCATTATGGTGACTCAAACACTATCAGCAGGGGTAGGCCTTGCTCAGTGACTGTGCAATGCCTCCTGCAGCACCCACAGCAGTGTCTCCAGATGTACTAGCAGTGTGGCAGCAAAGAGGCTAGGGTTACAAGAGGGGCCATGCAGCAGTCTGATCCCTGGAGGAATTTCTTTCCCCCTCTTGCTCTTTCAACTCCAATTCCTTATATTAAATCCCTTCTTATGTGTGTTATCAAGATTGGCTGTTAACACACATGTATGTAATACATTGAGGGAAACACTATAATCCAAGTTATATAGGTGAAATTGGCACAGGGAAAAGAATATCATGATTCTGCTGTGGAGGCAGCAGTAGGGGGAAAATGCAACTTCACTGAGGAATAATTTGGGGGCCCAAAAGCTGGAGTTAATAGGAGATTAGGGTGAGGGAGAAGAACCAGAAAAGCATCCTAGGCAATGAAAATAGCAAGTATAAAGTTTGGTAGGTTGTCTCCTCCTTTCACCCTCTTCCTTTCTGATTGCTTGTTTGGTGTTGATAATTGGACCCAGGGCCTTACAGGTGCTAAGCATACACTACCACTAAGTTATGCCTCCAAGCCAAGGTCTTTTAAAACACAGTATTTGGGACAGGGTACCCCCAGGACTTGGATAGATGGATGGATGGATAGATAGATAGATAGATAGATAGATAGATAGATAGATAGATAGATAGATGAAACATAGTAGATAGACTGATCGATGAAAGATAGGCAGATATGTTTGCATACTTCTATACTCGTTCTAACTTACTTGTGTGATTACGTTAAGATGCTTCTTGCTCTCTTAGTAAACATGATCTTCTTAACCCCTTTTTAAATACACAAGAGTGCAGATTCTAAATAGCTGGGGGCAAAATTGGAAATAAAAAGTTTGAGTAAACAAGTTTCATACATCCTATTTGGCAGTTGAAAAAAATTAGCAGCTATGTAACCCAGGGGGATGTATTGCAACATAATTAATCAATGTTTGCAAATTGCTTTGAGACTCTGAGTGCACGTATAGTGTGAGAAGTTGTAGCATCATTTTTTCTTATCTAATATGGCTTATTTTTGAGAGTAGAAGTTGGCGAATGGCAGAGAGCAGGCAGCTGCCCAGGCTGTTTGAAAGGACAATTTCATATCAAGCAAATAGTAAATTTCTATTAAATTTTAGTAGGAGAGATTTGTTACAATAAGCAATAATAGTTATAAATAAAACAAGTCTAGGCATGTGTGCTTTGAAATCTTAATGCATGCCTCAGGCATGTGATAAGTCATAATGATAGAATTAAATTGACTTTAATCAAGAAGCTTGCATTAATGACCTAGTAAGTCATACCCTGTTGGCTATTTATTGCTATTACAATATCAACATTTTCACAAGTTCATAGATCCACTTTTTGCTGGTACACTCACAAAAAAAAATCCAAAATACTTGTTAAGAACAGATGTTTTTATGCCAATACTAGTATTTAATATTAATTGCAAATTCTTGAAGGTTCTTTAGTTTTAAGTGTCACATTTTCGGGTACAAAGCAAGATGTGAACATAGTAATTCTTTTTACTTTCCATCTTGTTAGATTGTTTCTGTGATACAGTTAAACAGACCATGAAATAGACTCTTTCAAAACTAAATTTCAATAGATTAAAATTGAAAGGCATTTTCACATGTTTATTCTTCCCATCTCAGAAATAGGACACCCCCAAATAATTTATTTTTAAAATCACAGATTAATGCCTTAAATGGACACAATCTCATTTTATTAAAATTTCCAAATGGTGCTCTCTTGCATGGAGCCTTGTCTTCAGAATTTGTCTTAGAGTTACCAAATACATGAATTTTCTTTTTCATTTTTTTATTTGTTCTAATTAATTATACATGACAGCAGAATGCACTTTGACACATTATATATAAATGGAGTATAAGTTCTCATTCTTCTTGTACATGATGTAGAATCATACTGATCATTTAGTCATATATGTACATAGGGTAAGAAGGTTTGATTCATTCTACTATCCTTCCTACCCCCTTACTCCTTCTCCTGGCTTCATTCCCTCTGCCTAATCCAAAGTAACTCTATTCTTCTCTAGCCCCCTATCCCATGAATTAGCAACCACATATCAGAGAAAACGTTCAATCTTTGTTATTTCACTTTGCATATTCTCCAGCTTCATCCATTTACCTGCAAATGCCATAATTTCATTCTTCTTTAAGGCTGAGTAATATTCAACGGTGTGTGTATACCACATTTTTTTTTTATCCATTTACTTTTTGAAGGGCACCTAGGTTGGTCCCGTAATTTACCTATTGTGAATTGAGCTGCTATAAACATTGATGTGGTTGCATCACTATAGTATGCTGATTTTAAGACTTTTGAGTATAAATAAAGGAGTGGTATAGCTGGATCAAATGGTGGTTCCATTCCAAGTTTTCCGAGAATCTCCATACTGCTTTCCATAATGATTGCACCAATTTGCAGTCCCACCAGCAATGTATGAATTTTCATAGTAACTGGCAAGCAACAAACAAAAACATTAAGCCTAGCCAGGGACGGTGGCTGTAATCTCTGCACTTTGGGAGGCTGAGACAGGAGAATCACAAGTTCAAAGCCAGCCTCAGCAACAGTGAGGCACTAAGCAACTCAGTGAGACCCTGTCTCTACATAAAACACAAAGTAGGGCTGGGGATGTGGCTCAGTGGTGGAGTGCCCCTGAGTTCAAACCCTAGTACCAAAAAAAAAAAAAAATTAAGCCTGCTTAATATCTATCTTATAGTGACACATCCTAAAGAAAAATAGTTGAAGCCTAGAATTCTGCCTCTAGGAAGCACAGGGACACTAAGTTGTACAATTCTACAAGATACCACTCACATGTTTCCCATTTGAACTTGTTCCAGACGCAACTGCCTAAGCATTTTCCAGGCAAATTTGATATTACATGGCTATTTCAGCCCAGGATTCTCACCCTGAGGAGCAGTTCATTCATTTCAAAACTTGTTCTTTTTTGTCTCTCTCAGATGTCTTGGAGGAAGTCACTTATCTCTTGTTCGTTTATCTGTTTGTTTAATACATAGCAGAGTGTGAAACTCCTTGGATTATGTGCCATAAAAGTACATCAATCATCTTTCATTTAAAGCTCTCTTTCTTTATTCCTAAGAAAACAGTGACATACTACATGAGTTAACAATTAGACTGTAATCCCTTTTCTTCTCCACATCTTGTTTTAAATTTTTGGTGGTTCTCTTAAATCTAATGATTCATTGTAGATTCATAGCTGAGCATTTCACCCAATCTCAATTTATGTTTCCAACATTGCTTCCTGACACCTACCATCTCCCAGGCACAGTAAGCTAGTAAGCACAAAGGACTTTTCCATATTTCTTAGAAGCATCATGCATGTTGACACTTGTGTGCTGTCATTTACAATGTTCCCAACACTCAGAATAACATTATGAAATTTCCTCTCTTGGGAAAATCATATTAGTTCTTCTAAATTAGCTCCCCTACATACACACTGGTGACATATTGACTTGCCCATTCAGATATATTTACTTTATCCCACAATTATTTATAAGTTGTCTCCTATCTGTTGGTCATTAAAAGTTGGAGATACAACATTGAAGAGACCTTAGGATTAAAATCTTTATTATTCAGGCAATTATAATGCAGAATAATAGGTGCTATGGTAGAGAAAAGTCCTGTTATGGTTTGGATCACAAATGTTCCCCAAAAGCTCTTGTATTGAAGACTTGGCCCTAAAAATAGTAATGTTCAGTAGAAAGGCCTTTGGGAAGAGATTGGATAATGAAGGCTCTAACCTCATGAATGGATGAATCCATTTACAGATTCATAGTTTAATGGGCTTTGGGGAGGGATTTTGTTTAAAAAGTGAGCTCTTCCTTGATTTTTGACCACTTTGCTCAAATATGAGCTCCCCACCATGATGTTGTGCCTTATCATGGACACAAAGAGGTGGAGTCAATCAAATATGGACAGAAACCTCTGAAACTATTAGTCAAAATAAATATTTTCTCATTTTAAGTGGTCCTTCTCAGGTATTTTCTCACAGTGATAGAAAAATGACTAACACAGGTCCTCAATGGTATGATAAGCTGTCAGAGAACCCAACCTAACTCTGGTGACTCAGGGAAGGATTTGTGGATAATGGTCTGTTCAAGCAGAACATTGAAGACTAAGTAAGAGTTAACTGGGTAAACAGTGGAGAATCTCATTTCTTTTAGAAGATTAAGCTTTCTCCAAACCAGGATAGGGCAGTTCAAAACTTACAAAGTTTATATATACATCATCTCCTTTGAGCTCTGAATTAGGTATTCTTATTCCCATTTTACAGACAGGAAAATTAAGGCATAGTCTTAGGGAAGGAGATTAAAGTAAATTTATATTCCCATATTGCCCCATGGCAAAGTTGGGCTGTACTACCTGGTGAATAGGCAAAGTTCAATGAGGAGATAAAAAAATTACACAGAGATTTGAATGAGAAAAGTTTAATATAATAGATTAGTAACTATAAAAGGAGATTAACTATAAAGATGTGGAAAGTACTCTTAAGAATACCCTGTAGCTAAAGTAGAGTATCTAAAAAGGGAAAACATGGAAGGGGACTCACACTTCAGGGCTGGGATTCAGACATGTTGGAGAAGATGTGGTTGTAACCCATGGAACAGTACAGAATTCACCGGGTTCCACAAACCAGACTTGGTCCAAAGTCACTGCACAACCAGGAAACTATCATGGAGTGAGGAACAGCAGGCATGAAAGAGAAGCTAGGATGTACACAGCCTGTTGGAGGGTGGTAGCATGCTTCCAGGACTGCATGTGAACAGGGCCACCAGAAACCACTCTCCAAGCCTTAGACAGGTCAAATAGGAACCAGTGTTAGAAATCTGGACAGAAAGTCAGTGTGTGTCTTAGAGCAGGTTTTTGGAGTAACAATCTCAGGCTCCCTCCCACTGCTTCCCATTTATCAAGGTTCTCAACACAAAGTCTTCTACACTGCTGAGTCCTGTATAATATGCCCTTAGGAAATCTTTTTGAGATGCCAAATCTCACACCTTATAGTGTGTGCTTCATCCAAATGTGAAAGTAGCAGGAAGAGCCAGAAACTGAGCAGAAGCTCATCAGCACAGCTATGCAGCAGATGCATGAAGCAAGCCCTGGTATTCTCTGGCCAAATGACTGGTCAATCCCTGAAATGCTGTCCATGTGAGTTTAGGAAACCTGAGTAGGTGGATAGAGTCTAATGCTTAATCTCTGACTCTTTTTTTTTTCAACATTCTATGACTGATTATTCCCAAACAAAAAAGTAGGTTACCACCACATCTTAGGACAATAATTCTGTCTCCTAAGTCTTATTTACCTTCACAAATTCTATGTGTTTTATAGGTGAACTTGAAGTACAATCATATTTTCCATATGTTCTGGGGAGACTCACTCTGGTCCACAGGAACTGACAATAACTAACCCAGAACTGGAACCCAGATCTTCTGCTTCTTTCTATTATCTTTGAATGATAAAAGTGGGTAATTTTCTTACAGACACACTGGTTCTTTCCTGTTCCCCTAATGGGCAGCATGTTAGTCATTTTTTTGTCACTGTGACAAAATACCTGAGAAAAACAATTTAAAACAGGAAAATTTAGTTTCAGAGGTTTCAGTCCATAGTCAGCTGGCTCTATTGCTTTGGACCTGAAATGAGGCAGAATATCATGGTGGAAGGTTGTGGTAGAACAAAACTGCATTTTTACTGGCAACATAGAGAGGTAGAGGAAAAGGGCCAGGGACAAGAAATACCCTTCCAGTGTATACCCCCAGGACCTACTTCCTTCAAGTAGACCACACCTCCTAAAATTTCTACCACCTCTCATTAGCTACAAAACCCAAAACCACCAATGAGTATGTCCATTGGTGATGTCAGCTCCCTTATGATACAATCACTTCCCAAGAGCCTCATCTCTAAATTGCAGCACTGGGGACTAAGCTTTCAACACTTTGGGAGACATTTCAGATCCAAAACATGATTTTTAAATCAATATCCTCATTCTAGTTAGACTTACATCCACCTACTCCCTGACTGTAGGAATTATAAGGTCTCTAAGACAGGAAGAAATTACTGTGAGCTATGACTTGAATATAAGTGTACCTCTAAAATTTATATTGGAATTACACTATATTGGAACTGCCTGTCCATGTCAGACACAAAATATCTTCTCAACTACTCAATGATATGCAGCATGAAATTCTCTTTTACTTTCACTCTTTTGCCCAGGTCTCAGTCAGCACAATTGGAATGATGACTTGAACACCAAGATGCCCTTTAAAACTCTGTTTAGCTTTAGACTGTATTTGTATGTCATTGCTATAATCTGGATCTTGAATGCCCCCCAAAGGTACAGGCAATAAAGGCTTATTCCCCAAGATGGTGCCATTGGTACATGGTAGTTGGTGCCATTGGTACATGGTAGTGGGTTCTAGTGGAAGGTCTTTAGATCATTGGGGTTGTGCTCTTGAAGGAGGTAGTGCAATCCTGGTCCCCTCTTAGCCCTCTCTTTCACTCTAAAGCCATTAGTCAAGCAATTTTTCTTCATATGATGTGCTGCCTCACCAAAAAAACAACAGTGCTAACAGATCATGAACTAAAACTGTGGGCAAAAACAAACCTTTTTTATTTATAAGTTGGTTATCTCAGGTATTTGTTATAGTGATGGAAGCTGGCTAGCATGTCTCTGTGTGTGTGTGTGTATGTGTGTGTGTGTGTGTGTGAATGTTCTTGTATAATTTTCTGGCTTTCTATTAAAGCATCATTTCTCATTTCTGAAGAGTCATGAATATAACCTAAATGATGAACCTGAAATATGTAAAGTTTAAAAAAAAAAGGAGTTACAATGTCACTTCACCTGGTAACAAGGCAATTCACATCATTACAAGCTTTTATGAAAGAATGTTTTGCTTTGTCATATGGCTCCAGATATAGTAAGTTATATACTACAATTTTTTTTTCTACAAAGAGGCTGATTGGATCCTTCTGTCATTAGAACACTTTAGAATTCATTAACATTGATATGATAGGCTAGCTATTAATCCAAAAAATAAGTGTTTGCTCAACCTACAATGTGTGTTTGATACCACATACAGGGAAATTAGAGAATAAATGAGCAATGGATATTTTTTTTTTGAGTTCTCATTTCTAAACTTTTAACACTCCTTTCTCAGGATATTGACTTACTGAAAATAATATAGCATTTACTGACAAAACTTAGAAAAGAAAGAAAAGTTACTAGCATTTATTAAAACTGTTTTAAGGAGCCCAGGTGATGCTGTTTTACATATCAGCCTCTAGTTCACAGAAGGATCAGGCAACAGCAGTGCTATGGTTTTAAAGTGGTTTGTTCCCTGAAATCACTCAGGAGTTTAATCCCCAAGAGCTTATGTTAATGGTATTAACAGAGTGGAAACTTAAACCACTTATGGTGTTCACAGGTAGAGCCTTTGTGAAGTGATTAGATTAGATTAGATCATTAGGTGGGGGCCTCTGTGATTAAATCCTGTGGGCCTTATGAGGAGAGGCACAGAGACCACACAGACACAGAGATACATACACATTCCCACAAAAATGTGATGCAGCCAAGGAAGCCCTTGCCAGAGCCTGTGTCATGCTGTTTGGACTTCCATCTTCCACCACTGTTAGCTAAATAAACCTTTTTTCTTTATGAAGTAGCCTGCCTCTGGCATTTTGCTATAAGAATGAAAAGTTGATGAATATAGGCAGATAATATATGTAGAAAAAAAGACAGAATAACTGACAGAGATTTGATAAGTCAGCCCTTATACATTTAATCTATCACCACATCCAATGCCATGTACCTTCTCGCCCCAGTTACTCTGACTTTCCATATTCTATGTGGAACAACTCTAGCTTTCAACAAAAGACAGAAGGAGTGTATGCCACATTTACCTTTACAGTTTTGGTCTTTCAGTTCTTTTCTTGACATTGCATTCCATGATTTGAAACAACTTCAACTAAATTGTAATCTCAAGCTATTCCATATTCTGCTGTCCTCACCATCATAGTATTTGAACTGTCCCATCATCTAGAAAGTTACATTTTTTAAAAAGTGAAGCTGCACAGATTTGTACATAAAAGAAATAGGCACCCTCCTCCACCCTTCTATTTTCTATCAGTTACAAGTTCTAGCTCAAGAGGAAAGACTATCAGCCCTCCCTCTTTGAGATAAGGAAAAATGTAGTATGTGAAGAAAGTCGTCTGTATCATCAAAGATTTTAGATGCCAGAAAGGTATAGTAGACATCAAGATTTGAATCAAATTAACTCCATGTAAATTCCAGTTTAGGATTTAGAGTAAAGAAGAAAAGAAATGATTAAAGAATCTCCAGCATCATCCAATTCAATTTTGCTTAATTCTTAGGCTTCTTTTAAATTATGACCAGGTATCTACAATATTAATATGCATGCTAGAATCAGTCTTCACTCATAAGATCTGAGGTAGATATTATCATCCTTTATAGAGGAAACCAAAGCTGAAGGAGAGAACAGTCAGAAAGCAGGTGTGGAACCAAGGACCTAATCCCTGCCCTACCGTATTCCAAATGCTACGGTTCTCTCTACCTCACACTACATGAGGCTGATAGATGGAGATTTATACTGCGGGATGATTCATTTTGCATTTTATGTATTTACCAAACACAAACAATGCATAAATATCTCTTGCATCTGATCCAAGTATAATTATTTTTGTGCTTCTTAAAAATTGAAGAAATAGGGAAGAAAAAGTAGAATCTTGAAACCTGAAGGCCAAAACCTTGAGATGCTTGTTAAGATGAGAGAGGTGCTATCTGACATTTAATAAGATCTGGAAGAAGTTTCCAGTAGTAGTATACTGTGGAATGAGAGAGGGGATTGCCTAAGAAAAATATAATTTCCTTGTCATCATTGAGAAAAGGATTCAATGAAGCAGGTCTGGAAACTCACAGCAGCTGATAATTATCTCAGAGCAGAGACCTCGCCTTGAGAGGGATGAAATAAAATGATCAGGATCAATGTGATACCAGAAGATAATGAACGTTTTTAACCAATGGGCCATGGTATCTCTGGTGATTGCAACTTGCATCAGATTTTTAATATCTTTTTTTTTTATAATGTCTTTATTTTATTGCTTTGTATGTGGTGCTGAGGATCGAACCCAGGGCCTCACGCATACGAGGCAAGCGCTCTACCGCTGAGCTACAATCCCAGCCCCCAGATTTGTAATATCTTGACAAACAGCTTCAAAAGCAAATGCTTCTAAAACCTTTGGCTGTCCATCTTGACTCAGATGACTTGAACTAGTTGAGAGGTTTCAGAGTTGCCTGGAGAAAACATTTCCCAGAGGCTTTTATTTATATTCAAAAATAGAATATTTTCTACATGGCCTTTGGTAAAAGTATCAAGCTAGCAAGGGTCACCATCAGAAACCCTTGTCTTTTCCACACATTTTATCCTATTACAGGAAGCTCTTATACTCTTAGACAACCAGTAATTTGTCTCTCCATCTTCCCTTTAAAATCACTAAGTCCAATACTCAGATGATTTGAATCGCATTCGTGGAAATATATGGCTGATTGACTGCATTAGTTACCTGCTGCTGTGTAATAAATTACCACAAATGTAATGACTTAAAGAAACACACATTTATGACCTCACAGTTTCAGGACACCAGGTTTAGCTTAATCTTCTGCCTAGCATCTCATAAAGCTGTAAACCAACACACTGGCTGTGTTATATTCTTGTTTGGGGAAGAATCTGCTTCCAAGCATTCTTGGGATGTTAGTAGAGTTCATTTGTTTGTAGCTAAACGAAGAACTAGAGGCCTCCGGGTCCCTGGGAAGACACTCATGGTCTTATCATGTTCACATCTCCAACAGGGCTCCTCTCATCAGCCCAGAAAGGACAATTTCTAGAGTGTGCTAATTAGCAAGATGGAATCTTATATAAGATAGTGTGATCATGGGAGTGACTTACCCCTCACCCAGTCATATTATTTTAGTCACAACAAATCATAAGTCCCATTTGCAGAATACTTAAAATCATGGGAACAACACAAAATCATGACCACTAGGTGGTGGGAATCGCTGGAGACCACCTTAGTTCATATCTTTAAGTGATATGTTTTCCAAGCATGTGTGCTTTTAAACACAAATCAAGAGATTAAGGTAACACACACATGCACACACACACAAAAAGAGCAAATGAACTTAGCTCACTTAGCACAGCAGACAGCAGAAACATTTGGGGTAAAGAGGTCAGGAACAGTCCTAATTTCCCTGGAATCTTAAGTCTTTTAACAACATAAGTCTGTTTAACATTCTAGAAGCTTTCTTCTGTACCAGTGTTTTATGGGCTCATATTTCCAATTCTAAGCAATGGGATTTAGGGAAAATTATAAAATTTCAGGATATTAATCTATAAAATGAATAATAATCATACCTTATTGGTAGCATTGCTATCCAGATTAAATAATCTTAGAGGTAAAGCAGACCTGGTGTTTAGAGTTGCTCCTTGCTCTCTGCCCTGTGACCCATCCTCCTGACAATGAAATGCAGTTGTACACTAATTTACAAAGTAGCCAAGACAAAAGGGAAAAATCATCTTTGACAGCAGTGTTTAAAATAAAATCTTTCCTTTATGACTCTCGTTAGTCAGTGAGACCAGTTGGCAAAAAAAAAGTTTCTAAAATATGAAATATGTAAATTCATTACTTTTATAAAATTTCAAGAGTTATAGACAGAAATCCCCTGTGCCCATCCTTGCCCCAATCCTGGTTTTGATTCGAATGTAACTACCTCTACTGAATTTTTTCCTATTTTTCCAGAACTTTTACTATATAGTTAGTGAAATATTTTGTCTTATGTTTTCCTTTATATTTAGGTAGATGGAAAGGTAGGTAGACAGTATTTAGACAGGATAGATAGATGATAGATATATAGATAGATGGTATTTTGCTCTATCGCTTCAACCCCAGGGCTGCAGATGCCCTGTGCATACTATTTACTGATCCCACAGAAACCACTTGGCGGACTCAATGAAGAAGCTTTGGACATTGTATTACTTACTACTCAGGTGTGGCAGGCCAGGATACAATGGAGGGGCACACCATGCCTATAAGCAGGGGGGATAAATATAGGATAGGTTGCCTGACCACTGCACAGGTGGATTTTCTCAGATGTTTTATGAGTACTTTCTTTTACAACTCTGCTAAATTTTGAAAATCAGGGTAGGGGCCAGCTTCCCCCTCTTCACGTCCTTCATTATCACATTCTCTAGAGACCTTCCTATCTTAATACTAGCTTTCCTAGGAACAGATGAGCGTTTAACCCAACATCTACATAATGCTCTTTTACCTTGCTTTTTCGTTCACTGTGTTTTCTGGAGTTACATCCACATGAATACATATGGGATAACAGTATTCTTACTAGATGTCCCACAAAATCTCCATCTAGCACTACTTTGCACTGCACATTTAGATTCTTTTTTTTAAGCTATACTAAGCTTGAATGAACTGCGTTGAACATATAAAAATGTTTTCCTAAAGTAAAATCAAAAAGTTTGTGCACCTTAATCTAGACATTTTTATGTTGAATACATACTGCCAAAATGACGATACCAATTTATAAGTTCCCTTAGCAATGAAATACTTGCTATCGATACATAAGGTAATGTGGGTAAAGTGCTTAGTGTAACCCTTGGCATATATTAAAGTGATCCATAGTTGCTAGTTATTATTTTTGCAATGAACCCAAAGTGAGCTTTTTTTTCTGATGGTTTGACCTGATGGGAGGATAGAATTAGAAGGAAGAGTTAGGATAGTTGGATGACTTTCACTAAATGCTTGAGTGAGAATGTGAAAATTACCTAAGCGATCAAATAGGGACAGACTCTGTACTTCATAATTATGTCTCAGGCCAATTCAGAGTGTACTCAGAACTCTTGTATATTCAAATTATTAACATATCTGGCACAGGGATATGACCACCATTTGAACTCAAATGGATGAAGCCAAGTATTCAAGCCCCAAATGTCCCTCATTAGGAAGTTTCATATGAACGAAAATGTTTTCATAAATTGTACACATGTTGGATTCCAACAGATTTAAATTTTCATTTGAATTAATAAACATGGCCACATAAATTGAAACAGATTTAAAACATAATGATCTACAAGCACAAGGATATTGCCCACGAATAATAAATTATGAAGGTAAGATAAACCCTAAGTGATAAAGCTAAATGACAAATAGCAGGATTTTTCTTTAAAATTATTTGATTCTCAAAGCTAGTTTAAAAGAAATTTATTTGGATTTCTATTCAGTAGTACTGTTAAGTGCAGGAATATATCGTGTTAAAACTACACAGGACTGCAAGGTAAAACTTACTCCATGCATCTCATAGTATACTATCTCATTTATTTTTTGTCTTATTAATCAGTCTTATTTAAAACAACATATGCAAATGGGAAACATTCAAACTGAAACAAAGGGAAAATTCAATCTCGCTTACACAATTGAGTGCCCCTCAAATTCTCTCTAGAGATAACTGATATTGGCCATTTCTTCTGTATCCTTCCAGAAATACTCTGTTTATATAGCATATATGCTTCTGTAGTCATATTTTACCCAAATATGAGAGAATTAGACAGACTTTGATTTGCATTTTCTATAAATCACTCTGCAATACCCCGTTCTATGAAGATAACATTCTCTATTTAATCAATCCCACATGATCGATGAGTTTTCTGTTATGCTGCCGTGAACTACTTCCTACTTGTACTTTTGTTCAAATGTGTCATTTTCTCTGAAGTTCAGTTAACTCATTAGAGTT
Source organism: Geosciurus inauris (assembly GCA_004024805.1). NCBI lineage: Eukaryota > Metazoa > Chordata > Mammalia > Rodentia > Sciuridae > Geosciurus > Geosciurus inauris. The sequence goes on along the minus strand of PVHX01018212.1, from coordinate 19,712 downwards.
AACTGAAGAGCAGAGTTGTTTGGGTCAAAGGTTGTGTGTCTTTTCAAATTCGATAAATACTGAAAATTGTAATAAAGGTTGAGAATTTATAGGCACAATTCATTAAAGCTTGTTTCCCTAACTCCCTCCAAATGTGATTTGTCAAGTAATTTTTTATTTGTTAATCTGATAAGCGAAAAATGGAGTGCACTTACTTCATTCATTGTGAGACTAATTTTATTTTACTTGCCATTTATTCTGTATACACTGTGTACTGCCAGATGGTGTTCTCTGTCCATTTCTCTATGAGATTGATTGTCTCTTTCTCATTGATTATATGAACTCTTCATTTATTAAAAAGAGTACTTTTTATTTACTATTAGTAGCGAGATTTTTATTCCAGTGGATCATTAGTCTTTTGAATTTTATATTATTTTTCTACTGCTCAAAACTTTTAAGTAGCAAAAGATACCAATATTTGTTCTTTCAGTTTTTGAGGCTTGTTTTTTACTGAAAAAGACCCCCCATTCCAAAAGTATACAATAATTTACGTTTCTTCTAGCAAATCATCTACGTCATGCAGATTTTCAATTCGTTTTCATATATTTGTGATTAAAACAATTCATCACATCAGTTATATTTTCCCAAGAGGACCAGTTCATGAGTTTATTTATTAATCTATTTTTTCTGACCATTGTGTCAATTTTACAACATTCAGCTTCTACCTTTAGTTTCTTCTCTTTCCTTAGGTTTCTTTTGCTGAGTTTGTCCTGCTGAGTTTCTGAAATAAATGCTTAACCAATTAATTTTCAGTCTTTTATTTTTCAAATGATAGAGGTTTTATTGTGTGTTTAGGCATTGGTTTCTTCAATTATTTTAAGCTTAACAGAAATGAATTAATTTCTAAATACATTTAATATACTGTTCCACTTGAAAATGGAAATAACTTGTCTGCACATAGTGAACATATCCATATCAAATAAGAACAAAGGAAATGCATAATGGGAGAAAGGAAATTCAGTGGACTAATCTGTTATATTGATCCTGTTGCAACATAACATATTCATTAACAGAATAATGAATAGGAAAATCAAAACTGAAATATTTTCAGATCCTTAGGTAGAGGTATTTTTAATGATTTTATAAGATTGTTCAGATGATTTCACTTGTGACATAATAAAACAATATTTATAATTCAAATTGACCACAGCTGTTTGTTTTCAAAAGTACAATGGGAAACGAATTTGAAATCCTTCCTCCGTTCTCTGTCCTACCTTTGAGCCAATAGCCCCTGTTTAGAGAACATAGAGTCTCAGCTCTTTAATATTAGTTCTGGAACTGCACAATGAACAGAGATCTAAATTTCTCTGGAAAGTACATTGAAGAGAATCCTTACTAGATATAATGCAAAATCTAGAAAAAAAATTATATGAAGGACATTATGAGACAGCAAATAGTGAAATACCATAACAAAAATATTAAAGTCCCCAGATGAATAATTCCGTTTGTTCAAAGAGCCTAGAGAATTTTATGGAAATACATGTCTACAGATAAATTTTAATGCTTTTGTTTTTTGTTAATGTAAAACCCTTCAATTGCCAGAAATCTTTAATGATTCTTCAGAAATTTCTCTGGGACACAAATAAAACCAGAGAGCAGGAGAGGTACCTCACTTCTGTAAGGACCTGCTCTCAGCCTTGAGAGTGTCCTTCTTTCCCTTTTCCTTCTCTTCTAATATTTTCATGCCTATTACTCTGAGTGACCTGTCTGAAATTCTAGACTGATTGTACGAGCTGGTGATACAGGACCACCATGGCTGCCTCATCTCTATAGCAAGCCCTTGCCCTGATACACTGGATAGTTGAGAGACAGCATCAGTGTGGGGTGAGGTAAAAAAAAAAAAAAAAAAAGATTAAAACCTAGAACTAAAGATCTCATGAGAAATCCTCAAGAATTGGCAAGAAAATTTGAGTTCATGGAAGATGTGGGAAAGAAAACTTAAGACAAATTTATAATAGTGCCAAACTACAAACACACTGGACATTAATAATTCCAGAGGACCCAATTTCAATTTGGCATAAAAGCTTAAAGTATTGTTAGAAAATTTTAAGCAAAAGTCTTTACAACTCTATATCATCTGTCTTTTCTTCAGATATTTTTGATACAAAGCATAAAATCAGAGAAGTGTATCATGTAACACATGGTTTCAGATGTTCCCAATTGAATGTGTTGATTTTCTAAATTCTGAAGTCAAACTAGAAAATATTTTTTCAAACATATACTTTATAATAAATGCATTGTTACAAACTTTCTCAGAAAAGATTAAAGTATATTGAAAGAATCTGGAAGCTACATAAGACAGAAGCACTAGCAATTTATTAATTAGTGGCAAATGAACTTTTAAAATAAAATAATTAGATTAGCTCTGCCAATTCCAGAAGTGCACCAATTAGCACTTATCTCTTCCTCCTGCAAAATTCCACCAAGATGATAGAACAAACACTAAAAATAAGTGTAAATATGGAGCAGCTCTGTTGTCAAGAGAAAAATTACACTGCATGGAGTATAACAGGCAAGGAAAACTTAAGATGATTATAAAAGAGGAGAGATGTAGAGTTCAACACTCCTAAAACAAGACAGGAGAGGGCTTTTATTATAATCATCAGCATATATTAATTGTGCAAAATAATGGGTTTCATTGTGATGATTCCATACAAGTATAATGTACTTGGATGGAGCACCGACATGAGCTAGTGGAAAAGTACTGGAAGATTTTGGGATGGGGTTGGGGGGCTGACCAACATGACTAGCTTAGCTGTGATTGCTCACTTTCCTTACTGAAATTAGGTCCTACCCTTTCACAGAGACCGAGATGCAGGAACATTGGTTCCTTCCTTTCATACTTATCTTTCTTTCATTTATTTTAAATTTACTTTTTATTTTTTTATTTTATTTTTCATTTTTTATTTGTTCTTATACGTGACAGTAGAATGTATTTTGGCACATCATACGTGGAGTATAATTTCCTATTCTTCTGGTTGTACATGATGTGGAGTTACACTGGTTGTGTATTCATATACGAACATAGGAAAGTTAGGTCCGATTCATTCTTTCTAAGGGATAGATTTCAGGTCCTTAAGAAAGGTATTCTTGTTTTCAGAATTGCCTAGATGCTGGAGGCACATTTATATCTCAAAGCGTAGAAAAAGAATTTACAATTACAAGTTTTCTAAAGTAAATGCTATAAGTAAAAGGGAAAATTGGAACCTAAAGTGAGGAAGAAGCCTGTCTAAAGCTCTGTCAAACTAAGGAAAATGTTAACAACATCTTAGTCACTGGCAAGCCAGAAAATGTTTTACTAAAAGCCCAAGATTAAAGAAATCCTGGATAACAAAAGGAGATACAGTGAAACTCACCAGAAAACTCCATAGATGGAACAGTCTGAGACTTTCTAAAGGAAAGAGAGAGGGCCTCAAAAAAACAAGATTTTCCTGGGGCGGGGTGGGGAAAGTCTAACTTCAAATCAAAGCAAGCCAGGTTTGAAAAAATGTACCGAGCCCTGGGAAAAGTACTGTTATAATTAATTAAAGACTACAGGCGCAGCTGCATGAGGCTCCTCTCTGAGCAGCTGCCCTCAGGTTAAATCTCAAATAGTGTTCTCTATTCAAAGGCAGGAAACACCCAGCATGAGTTTTAGTTCTAGAGAGAAAAAGAGGAGTTTCTCAAATAACTTTTAGACCATACTCTGGAGACAAATGCAACCTGGACCTGCCAATCTTCACCTTCACTCAGGCCCTCTGCATGACCACACTGGCCAGCGTCTTAAAATCAGAATCTGTATTCATTATGCACGGTTAGCAGAATGCAGATTGTTCTTATGTTGGGTACATGCAGTACTGATTAAGCCGGTCTTTTAATTATAAATGTGAAAAACTACACAGTCACATTAAACAATCAGATAAATTTTGGCCACTGAACAAAAAAAACAAGCATTGCAGGAATCAGAAGAGATACTCGAATTAATTATGATTAGCATAGTATTCTCAGAGATTTAGAATGATTTCACATTTAGTAAACTTTACTAATCACTATTTAGAAAGCAATCAGAATTTTTTAACTATTAGCTTCAACATAATGGCTAGGTGTGTGGTAGGCAATTTCTAAGACATTTCCTAATGACCTCACCTCCTTATGTTTACACCTTTATGTAAATCTCTCCCTTTGAGCATTGTCTGGATTTAATTTTCTTCTAACAAATAAAATACTGTAAGTGATTGATAGCAGTTTCAAGATTAGGTTTTGAAGAGCAGAAGCTTCCATCTTTGTTCCTCCTTTTCTCTCTCATTTGCTTACTCCAATGGAAGGCAATTGCCATGTAACGAGTTGACATATGAAAGAAGCCAGCATAGTAAAGGACAGATAGAGTCCTCCAACCAAGAGTCAGTAAAGAACTGAAGACCTCTGCCAACAACCTATGAAGATTGAATCCTGCTAAAAGTCATGTGAGTTTGAAAGAAGATTATTTCCTGGATCGACCATTCAAACGAGACTTCCAGGATGGGGGTGTAGTTCAGAGAAAGAGTATTTACCTAGCATGTGTGAGGCCCTGGGTTCAATCTCCACTACCCAAACAAACCCACACAAGCCAAATGACACTTCAGTCCTAGAGAATGTCTTGATTGCAGTCTTGTGAGATAACTGAAGGAAGAGGAACTCAGTTAAGCCATGCATGTATTCCTGTCTCAGAAACTATGAGAATTACCTTTTTAAGACTCTCAAGTTTCGAACAATCTGTTGTAAAGCAACAGCTAACTCATTCTACAGGGGGATGGAGATGAAAGTATAAGGCAGTTGGAAATTTGATTGAAAGTGAAATAGTAGAATGGCTCTGTCTGAATACTAAACTAATAAACCCAGAAGGTCAAGGCAAAGAGCTTCCTGGAAACAAAAGGGAAAAGAAAAATGAGGAGAAAATTGCCTATTCCTTAAAATTAAAATAAATAAAAAATAGATGTAAGAGATAAATGAATAATAGTCAAATTAATAAAAGGAAAAACAATTTTTATAATCCCTAAACTGAAGAAAGGTTTGAATTTCCATAGGAAATGGTCAATGCACACTGAAGTTATTGAAAAAGATGCCTAGAAACATTTTGGTGAAGTTTGTTAATGCTAAGATAATTCTAAAAGCTAACAGGAAGCATGTGAGAGAAAAATAAAAATTCTCTGTATTTTATAAAGTATTAAGTCTTATGAAGTGCTTATGGGAAATGTTTCAGTCTCATTCAAATTATACTCAAATATAAATGCAAAGGAAATATATTTTCAGAAATTCAAGAAATTAAGAAGATGAAAACTAATTCCTTCTGCTTCATTAATTATTAAAGTATGCTCACTAACAAAACAAAAACTGAACTCAAGAAAGAAGAATATATAAATGGTAAAATACATAATTAACTCTAAACTGTATAGATAATTCATTTATGAAATTCATAAAATGGAAGCGACTTCAGTTTAAAATGGCAGAATTGACCAAATGTACTTTATTGCTCATTTCTTCAGAGGCTTCACAAAAATTATAATGAATAAGTACAAAAGGCATCAATGCACAAAGAAAAGAGAATCTACATGCTGGAGATTTAAATACATTGTTTAGAGACAAAAAGAAACTGCAGAAATAAAAATAGATTTACAATAAATGGAGGAATCTCTAGATTTGAGTGCAAGCTTATAAGGACATGGAAAGAAAAATTTACGGGAGTAGCCCGCAAAATTCCATATTTCAAGGAATTTGTAAATTCTATATAGGAGAAGACTGAAATTAAGGGTCAGGCTGAAATCAGGAACGTTTTTGGAAAATCAATGTACAATATAGCCTATTCCACCTCAGTCGGCTCTTGCCCTGGCTCTCTTTAGATACAAATCAAAAGGTTCCCCCCTCCCCAAGAAAAAGAGGCTAGCAAAGGGCTCAGAACTCTGAGAAAAATCTGAAAATGGACTGTAAATGTCTACCTAATGTGAGGTTAGATTCTAACTCCCTGTGATGCACAGAATAACAGCCACTAGACATTTACACCCAAAGAGGCAAATCAACAATGGATGTTTCTCCCATCCAGCTGAGTAATCCTCAGGAAAATAATAAATTAACATAACGGCATTTGAAGATTCTGTAGCAAGACTGGCATCTTCTAGCCTCAACACCCTGAAGCTGAGTCCATGAAAAACAGGCCAGCTTTCAATTGTCTTTGAAAACGTCCTCTTGAATACAAATTTCTTTATTTAAAGAACATTAGCAATGTAGAAATAGAAAATTCATTAATTTGGTGTAGGTTATCACCTAGAATTTTACAACAAACATCAAAAAATTTTGCAACGTTCCAATCCAATCACTAAAAATAAAGTGATAATATTAAATATTGAAAAGGCAAGGATTTAACCCACATTTGTATGTGATATGTTTATTTTTCTATACATTTCCAAATAGTCAGCTAAATACCTATTAAAAATATAGAGAATATAGTAAGGTAGTTAAATTTAAAAAAAAGAATAAGAAAATAAGCAAAATAAATTGATTCTCCATATATCAACAATAATCAAGTAGGAAATAAATTTTTTAAAGTACTTTTAAAAAATAATGACCTACTACATTAACTATTACAAAACAAGTAGGAGTAAATAAATATGCTTGTGGTATCTGAAAAATTATTAAGTTTATAGAGGAACTTAAAGGATATTTATCTAAATATACATTTTGTGATTCAAAATATGAAGTTTCAGTATTAGAAAAATGTAAGATCCATGAGATCAATATTTTGTCTATTTTCTTCAACTATCATGTACCTCCATGCCTGTATCAGTGTTTTATATTAGTTTTTATATTGATTGCATGTTGAATTGGCAATATTTAGACACATTAAGTTAAACAAAATATTGCTATCTTTTGACTTTTTAAAGTGTTTTTAGAACATTTTAAATTATATATGTGCTGGAGTTGTGGCTCAGTGGTAAGAACATTTACAGCCTAGCATGTATAAGGCAATAGGTTCGATCTTCAGCACTACATAAAATTAAGTAAATAAAAATAAAGGTCTTGTGTCCATCTACAACTAAAAAATTTTTTTTAAAAAGATTCAAATTTAAAAAAATAAAATTACATATGTAGCTCTCATATATAATTCTACCCTGGTACATAAAAGTCAATCAATAACAACACACTGACTGAATGAATGAAAAATGAATGAAAATTTCTCCAAAGCAGTACAAAAAGCCAGACAATTCAATAAATGTGGCTGTGAATATTATCTATTGGAGAAAAATAAGAGTTTAAGTCATATTGCAGAATATTAAAAACTAACTCTATATCGATTGACTCCTTAACACTAACTGAAGGGCTATACATTTCTTGGCAAAATAATTCAAGAGAATAAGTTTGAACTGTTGTTTATTCATTCAACAATATGAATTCACTATTGATTCTGGGAAGAAATATAAGTTTTCTGTCTTTGGGGGCTTGTATTACAGTAAAGAAAAATAGACCATAAATACACATATAGCAAGTTAATTAGTATTGTGGTAAAAGGTGACAAATTCAAGGGAGGAAAAAAAATGGAATTAAAGTTCTAGGATTGGAATGGAAGTGGGATAAGAAGGAGAGTGGGTAAAATTTTAAGTAGAGATATTCAAGTCTTAATGAGAAGTGACTGCTGAGCACAGATTGAAGGAGATGCTGCTGTGTAGAGGAAGAGCAATCCAGGCAGAGCCAAGATTTCATTCAAAGGCCTTACAAGAAGTTGGTAGGGGACCAGTTTAGATGATTCAGGTATAAACAATAGGAAATTAGGTGGCAGTATGAGTATATGGATTTTCTTCTGAGCCAGATACACAGCATCATTGAGTTTTTCCCTGTTAAGAGGTAACTGGTGATGTTGATAAGAATGATGTTCCTGAGCATGGATATCCAGTGGAAATGATCAGAATACATCAGTTTCTCAGTATATTTTAGAAGCCAAGTGAATAAGAATTCCTGATAGATTTGGGAAGGAGAAAAAAAAAATCACAATTGCCTTCAAGGGTTTGTAACTGATTACCTAGAAGGATAGTTTCCATCAGTTGAAGTGGGGAAGTCAGTGAACAGAGCAAGATTTATGGCAAGGATAAACATAACATGTCCTGCTGAAGATGAACATTAGACATTCAAGTAGATGTATCAAATAAGTAGTTGGTTATAGGACTTTTAAAGTCAGAAGAGAGGCCTGGGCTGTGCATAAGGATGGAATGTAAAGGTACAAAACTTGTAGGCTTCAGGGAAGGATGTGTAGTGAAAGAAAAGAAGAAATGTCTCTCATTCTTTTGCCCATTTATTGATTGGGTTATTTGTGTTTTTGTTGTTGTTGTTTTCAGTGTTTTTTTTGTTCTTTATATATTCTGGATATTAATGCCTGTCAGAGAAGCAACTGGTAAAGATTCTCCCATTCTGTAGGCTCTCTCTTCATGTTAATTGTTTGTTTTGCTATGCAGAAGCTTTTAATTTGATGCTATCCCATTTATTCATTCTTGGTTTTATTTAAGCTTTAGGGGTCTTGTTAAGGAAGTATCTTACTCCAACAAAATGTTAGTGTGTTTAGCCTATGTTTTCTTCTAGAAGTTGCAAAGTCCTTGGTTTTTATCTAAAAGAACTAAAATCTGTATATTATATTGATACAGACACATCAATGTTTATAAGTGTGCAATTCACAATAACCAAGTAATGGAACCAGCCCAGGTGCTCGTCAACAGATGAACAAATCAAGAAAATGTGGTATGTACACACAATGGAGTTTTTCTCAGCCATAACAGAATAAAATTATGGCATTTGTTGGTAAATGGATGGAACTGGACAGCATCGCACTAAGTGAAATAAACCAGACTCAGAAAGTCAAGGGTTGAATCTTTTTTCTCATATGTAGATGATAGAGGAAAATATGGGGAAAAAGAGGAAAGGGGAGGGGGGTAGTTAGTTTTTTTGTTTTTGTGACCAAAAGAACTGATAAATACAATACAGAGGAGGAAAAGTTTATTTTGGCTCATGGTTTCAGAGTTCAGTTCATGGTTGGCCAACTCCATAACTCTGGACCCAAAGTGAGACAGAACATCACAGCAGAAAAGCATAGCAGAGGAAAGCAGTTCAGAATAGGGCAACCAGGAAGGAGAGAGGGGGAGAGAAAGAGAAAGAGCACGCGCTCTGCTCACCAGAACAACATATAAACCCTGAAGGCACTCTCCTAGTGACCTATGTCCTCCAGCCACTCCTACCTGCTTGTTAATACATTACCACCTGGTTAATACATATGAGTAGATTAATCCATTGATCAGTCTATACCTCTAATCTAATTATTTCACCTCTGAAAACTCATAAACTTTTGAATTTTATCTAAACCATAGCAGGGTGAAATCCCATGAAAATAGAGGAAATATCATTGAAGTAGAGGGGAGGATAGAGAGGGATGAAGGATGGATAAGTAAAGGAACTGCAGAATGAAAATGACCAAATTATGCTATGTACATATATGAATATACCATACTGCATTTCACCTTTATGTATATTTATAAATCACCTATTAAAAAACAATAAATACATAGAAGACCAGTAGAACAGAGGAAGGGGAACAGGGGAAAGGAAGGAAGGAAGGAAGGAAGGAAGGAAGGAAGGAAGGAAGGAAGGAAGGAAGGAAGGAGGGAGGGAGGGAGGGAGGGAGGGAGGAAGGAAGGAAGGAAGAAAGGAAGGAAGGAAGGAAAAGAGAAAGTACTGGGGACTGAAATGAAGCAAATTATATCCCACACATGTATGATTATGTCAACATGAACGCCAATATTACATGTATAAAAACGTTTAAAGAAAGACAAAAGCAAAGGAGTGAGCCTTGAAGTACTCTAACATTAATACACATAGAAATGAAGGAATAAGAAGGAATTACTAATGGGGATTCCAAAGGAGTAATTGATAAGGGGGGGAAAATGGCTACATAATACTCCAAAAGCCATGTGAAAAAAATTGTTTCAGAAGGAAGATGCAATCAACCATGACAAAAGATGTTTAGTAACATGAATCATGATAAATACTAAGAACTGATCATTGAATATAGCAGATGAAAGTTATTCATGACCTTTAAAGTTCATGACCAATTTTAGTTTGGTAGGTGAGCTAAAAAAAAATCTCTCAGATGTTTAATAGCATATGTTTGAAGAGGGGACACAAATTGAAACTTAGGAGTAGAGGGATCTCTTCGGAGTAGTTTTGCTGTAGTAACAAACTCTGAAAAGAGTAATATATGATGAAGCAGGTGTAATTTTTAAAGATGTTTTTGTTTGGTTTGTTCATTGGTAGAAATAATAGCGGGTAAGTAAGCTGAAGGGAATGATCCAGGACATGGAGGGAAATGGATGTTGTAGAAAGAGAGAATGAAGAACTATTAGAGCAGATATTCTTTAAGAACTTTTAAGCAGTTGACAGGGGATGAAATGTATTGCCCACATGGAGGAATTGGCTTTGGGTTAGAGTGTGGAGAGAGCCTGTAGCAAAGGGAGAGAAGGAAGGATATTTGGTACAGATGCTGGTGGGAGAGAACATAATGATGATAGAAATCTATGGAAGTTATTTTCTAATTTTCTACTTGTCTTAGTAAAGAAAACTAAGCAATCTCCTAAGAAGAAGGCTGGTGGAGTTGATGTTGGTGGTTTGAAGTGAAAGAAAAATATGTGGAACAACTTCTAAGAAACTGTGAATGGATCAACGAGATATTTTATGATTGTGTAGCAGCATTAAAAGTGCACTTGACCTTTATGGTCATAAATTTATGGTTATTGACAAGATGTAGGGTATGACTATAACGTAGCAGGATAATGGACAAGATAAGTAGAAAACAGGAACTGAGGAAAAAGACAGGTATTGGCCTGGCAAAGGTCACCTATGTACCTTTTCAAAGCAATAAATTCAAATAAAGATAGGCAAATCATCAGAGAGGAGCTAAACAGTAGAGAAAGGAGGTCACATGGGTAGGTAAATCATACCATCTACAAGGCATAGTGGATTGAGATTTTAAACTGAAGGATTTCAGGGAAGAGGGAGAGAGGAGGCTCTTGAGATGATCAGAATAACACTGATGAGCTTCATGGGAAAAGGGATACAGACAGAAAGAGACAACTTCCATTTAAAGGAGCTTCAAGGGAAACAATGAGATCCAGATTTGAGATACAACAAGCAGAGATAGGGAAATTCTAGGAAAAGCTTGAAGACTGGTGAGGAATAGTGAATTCTAATAGCCACAGTGGAAATAGTCTAGGAGTTGGGAATCAGTGAAAGATGAGAAAGAGGAGATGTGCAGTTCACCTGTTTAGAGTACAGGAAATAAGAGGTATCTGAGGTTGTGATGACTGATACAAACATACAATAAAGGGGAAAACAGCAACATAAGGTAATTTGTGGTATTCTCAAGGAAAATAGCTTAAATGAGGCTAAAATTACAAGGATATGGGAATGGTGCTTCTGGGCTGTTAATCCCAGTGCCTATATGGGATGAATGAAGTTTACCTGGAGCCTGGAATGCTTTAGGAGTTTCCCCTAGGGGAAGTCAGGTTTTACTCTCAGTGTCCATCACAAGGAGAAAGTGGCACAGGGCTGAAGTCACAGCTTGCTCTCAAGCAAGTGCCCAGGATCTCTGGGCAAGCTCTGTTAATGGAGTTGAGGGATTCTAATGGCTGTGAATACCTTGACTCCCACTGAGCAATCTGAAGATGAAGGAGTAAATATTCCCTTCCTGACTGGTAGCTAAAATTTGGTCAAGTGATCTAAGAGCAATTGTTCAAACACTTTGAATTTTGGAGTAGTGGTGTAAATGCTCAAGGGTCAAATGGAATTTATTCACAAAATCAAGAGGATGGCAGTGAGTCTTCAAGGTAGCCACTTTTGATAGAGAATAAAGGGTGACTATGGTGACCAGTCTTAAAGCAGTTCCCTGAGCAGAAGCTTGGAGCTTGGCTAGACTTTGTCTCTTTTGGTTCTTACTTAAGCTACATTCACCAAATTTCCTATATAAGCACTTCCCACAGACCCCTCCCCTGCATAAATAAAGCAAATCACATTTCTGATATTTGTAGACAGTAGTGTAATTACTACTCTGCATATGAACAAGATCTATCAGGCTTCCAAGCTTGTGTGCTTTTATTAAAGAAACTCACCCTTTCCCCTAGGAAAGATAGTGTGGTTTCTTAGTTTTAAAAGAATGGGGGCTTTGAGGTGGCAGTATTCCCAAACAGTTCACTGATACTCTGACATTCTCTTCTACCCCAAACAGCAATTACACCATTCATGTTCAGCAGCTGCACTCTACAGTTGTGATCCTGTGTAGGGCTACGTCAGTAAACAGCAGCATTTGGTGAAATCTCGGCAAATGACAAGTGCCTACTTAACATACCAACGCACAAACCTGCTGGTTCTCACCCTTGAGAAGACAGTCCTAGTTCTTTGCTTTTCCCCTTACCTAGGAGTTTTCTGAAATTCTAGTCCATGAATGGAAAGAAACTTTAGCCTCCATTCTCATTAATTCTGTTACCACACACGGAGTTGATATAACGTGAGAAGAAGAAGTGGAAAGTCTGTGGCACAAAGTAGAATTTTTCAAAGGAAGTTAATTACTTGGGCCAATATTTTGATTCCCATGTGACATTTCTGACTCCAAATTAAAACATCAAATGATTCTCAAACTAGAATCTTGAGGTTTTTCAATTGGTTAGTACAATCTGTTATCCTAAATTAAATTTCTAAAGGAGTATGTCTTTGGATATTATATACTTCATAGCTGACAGGGACACTATCTAATTAGCTATTTATATGCAAAGCAGAGGAAGGATAATTAGAGACATGGATTATGCAGAGGCAATCACACTGACAGAGGGCAAAAGAAATTGCAAACATATTGAATCAAATTTGTATATACATTTCTACAGTTTATCATGTTTCATTTGTATTGTATTACATTTATGCATCATTTAACATGTTATAAATGAAGTAATATCCTAATCCACTGATTAATAAACTAAATATAAATCTTACAACATAAGCTAGCTATTAATGTACAAATATAAGCTTCAGTGGATGAAAAGGAATACAATTCCACATTTGGAAAATGCCTTCCTTAGATCCAACAACTAGTACTCTTTTTCTCTAGAGAGTCAGAAAAAAATAATAAACAGTATTTATCCTTTACACCACTAATAGAATAGTTAAGATATTTATCATAAAACAAAATTGACTTATAGGATCCATTGCAGTGGTCTATTGCTGCATAAAAGATCATCCCAAATTTTTAGAGTAAAAAACATATATTTTCTTATGCTCATGATTTTGAAGGTCAGAGATTTGTGAAGGACATAGAAAGGGTGGCTTGTCTCTGCCCCAGGTTGACTGGGATCTCAGTTGGAATTATTTAAATGGTTGGACATTGCCTGGACAGTTTGACTAGGACCATCTATCTGAGTCTTCAGTTCTGGCTGGCAACAGATTCTTTGGTTCTTTTCTGTGTTGTATCTACTGTCTAATATGGCTGCTTCACTCACATGCCTTGGGCACAGACTAGGCTGGGTGGAGCAGCTAGAATTGACTGGAAATACAGTCTCTTCTGTGCCTAGTTTGGACCTCCTCATGTAATGATCATCTTTGAACAATAATCTTACCTAGTGGCTTGCTTCTCCCAGGTAGAACATTTCTTAAAAAAGGATAAGGAATTGGCCAGTCTCTTGAAGGTTGTAATAGGAAACTAACATGGCAACAATTCCACCATATTTTACTGGTTAAAATATGCCAAGATTCAAGGAAGGGGGACATAGAACTACTACTCCACATCTCTTAATGGGAGGAAGGCCAAAGAATGTGTGACCATCTTTAATCTACTAACACATTCTTAACTCAGAGAGATTAATATCCAAAGAATGCCCTGCCCATTTTTAAATTCAATACTCCAATTGTCTTCTCCCTATCTGAATATTGAAATTCTTGAAGACAGAGTTCATAATAATTCCTCCTCATCAGGACAGACTTTATGAATGGTACATCAAGAAATAAAGAAATTAATACATATATTAGATTATGCGTGTAACTTGTAGATTACACAATTAGAACCAAACTTTGTGGAGTGAAATGATAATCATTGAGCCTAAAACATTTTCACCCTACTACATTTTTAAAAGGCTATTTCCATGGACATGGATTACCGGGTATTTTAATAGAGCACATGGCCATCCAAACTAGGATACACTTTTCAGTTTCCCTTGCAATGACATATCATAATGTCACTACATTCCAGTCAAGGGGGTATGCTCAGAAATGTGTGGCAACTCTCAGAAACTGTTATCAAATAGTATCTAGTATATTCTTTCTTTTCTTTCTTCTCTCTCTCTCTCTCCCCCTCTTTCCTTCTTTCTTTCTTCTACTAGAAATTGAACCCTGGGGCACTTAACCACTGAGCTAAATTCCCAGCCCCTTTTTATTTTTTATTTTGAGACAGGGTCTTGCTAAGTTGTTTAGGACCTTGCTAAGTTGTGGAGGCTGGCCTTGAACTTGTGATCTTCCTGGCTCAACCTGCCAGCCACTGAGATTATAAGCAAGTGCAAACATGTCTGGCCTCGTATGTACATTTTACCCTTGTTTGCTACCCCTACTCCTCTTCCCACATGGACACTGCCTCAGGATGTGAGGAAAAGTGTCATATGAGCCCTAGACTACATAACTCCAAATTTTTACATGAATGGGAAGTAAGCTCTTATCTTCAGTTTAAATAAAAGTTGTTTTAAGTTTTCTGAAAATGTATTTTAAATTTATTCTAATTTATAAATACTACTTCTATTTTAAAATAATTCAAGCCAGGAGTGGTAGCGCATGTCTATAATCCCAGGGGCTGGGGAAGCTGAGGCAGGAAGAGCTCCAGTTCAAAGCCAAAGTTCAGCAATTTAGCAAGGCCCTAAGCAACTTAGTGAGATCCTGTCTCAAAAAAAAGAGAATGGATTGAAGATATGACTCAGTGAATAAGTGCCCTTGGGGATAATCCCCAGTACCAAAAAGGAAAAAAAAAAAAGAAATTCATGTTTTGTCACCTGCTTTATCTCCCTTGTATGTTCTCAATCTTATACGCTCTCTTCTGTTTTTCTTTAAAACTACTACATTATAAATATCAGTATCTTGATAAAGAGACCTTTGATGAAGAGCAGTCGTTGGTTTTATTAGTTTAACCATACGAAACCATTTCCCAGGTTAGCTTCCTGTGCATCCTTAGAGTAAAGGGAGGTGAATATGTTGCCTTGTAGCACATCATCAACGTACTTAAGCACCAATATTTTGGCACTTTTGAGCACAGCGTTGCAAGATGTTATTACTGCCAGTAAATCCCTTAAGTTATTAGTGCAATTATAATTCAGACAACCAGCCAACATTAATGAAGCATCCCTTTTAGTCTTACAGCTGTACATAATAATTTCTATTCCTTCCCAGGTTTAGTATTTATTATCATTATTTTTACTTCCTTGGTATCATTAGGTAAAGGTACAATGTAAATGCAAAGTGATTTTACAGACAGTCAAATGGGATGCTTGGGATGCTGAGAGAACCTGACAACACCCTGGAGGAAATACCCAGATGTTTGTCATGCACATTTTGAAAGCTACGGCTTAGGTTTAGGCAAATGTTAAGGGGCAAAAAATATCCTTCACATTAACAAAGAAACCAAATGCCTAAATTTCTATGTTCCTTTGCTCTCATGGTAAAATTATTTCATCTAGCTTCATTTCTGTCATCCCCACCATCAATAAGTTGCCTGTGCCCCTAAGCCAAGCAGATAACCACCGACACGCTGATTAAGCATTACTGATTAACTGTACAATAAGTCATTGAAATTGCTGGTGCACAGATGGGCAACATTTATGTAATTGTTTAATAACCTACACACTGAAGGGAACTTGCTAAAAGTACCTGGAATAGAGAAACAATGCTGTTTCAGAAAAGCACAAATTAACTTACATTTTATCTAATAAGGTCATCATATCAGTAAACTTGTAAAGCTCCTTGTTAGCTCTAGATGATCATCACAGACATGGTCATCTAAACCCTCCTTGGTCACTGACACTCAAAATTAACTAATCCAGGAATTGTAGGCTTCAAAATGTTGTTCTAGCAATTCTGTTTTAACCCTTTAATACTCACTTTATATTTGTATGTCTTTGTCATTCAAAGAGTTTCAAAAAAAGCTATTATATAGTATATGATGACCAAAAGTGCTTCAGGAAATAAAAGATGCTCTCCATAATGCATTGAAGTTGTATTTATTTTATTATGTGTGATCTTTCATCTCTAGGCTTCTATTCCAATTCAACTTGAGTAAAAACTCCAAGAAGCTTCCCTCTACTTTTTCCATCATATAGAAAACAACCATGATCTAAAAATCTTTTAAAGTTGAGTAAAGTTTAAATTCAACACATATTTCTTGAGTACATATCATGTACCGTGCTACTGGCTAACGGGCTGATCCTTACATTAAACTATAAAGAAATAAATATTATAGTTTGTGTAAGAAAGTAACTATCAGCATAGATTTTAGAGCCAGATTTCCTGGATTCAGATATTTTCTCCGGCACTTAAAAATTGCACAATGTTGGCAAGTAGTTAAATCCTCTATTTAAAAGAGAAATGATAGTACTTACGTGAATCGCAACCCCCTCAACAAAAGGTTGAAGTACATTTGTGTCTGTGTGTGTGTGTGTGTGTGTAAAAATGTACTAATACTTCAAAATGTGACCTATTTGGAAACAGGATCTTTACAGGGATACTTAAGTTTAAATGAGGTCATTAAGGTGGCCCTAATCCAACATGACTGATCTTTATGAAAAGGGAATAGTTGGATACATGGACAGACACACACAGAAGGAACATGATGTAAAGACACACAGGAGATCACCATGGGAAGACAGAAGTAGAAACTACCCATGTAAGCCAAGGAGTGCCAGTGATCACAGGGCACCTATAGAAGCTAGAAAGAGATAGAGAAGGATGCTGCCTCAGACCACTTGATTTCAACTTATTGGACTCCAAAATGTTGAGACAATATATGTGTTACTTTAAGCCACCCAGTTTGTGGTACTTTGTCAGGGCAGACACAGGGAAATGAACACTTTTTCTTTTACAGATGTGTTGACGGAATTAAATACGTTAGTATACATAAGTGCTTAGAACAATGCCTGCCATTTGCAGCTTAAATCAGCAAACATTTATCATCTTACAACATGTGTGTGTTAGAATCTAGGGTTGACTTAGCTGTGTGCCTCTGTCTCAAGGTCTCTTGAGAGGTTGCAGACAAGGGCCTGTGGTAGGCATCTGCAGATCCAGATGTCGGAGAACAGGGAGAATATCAGCTTCCAATCTTGTTCATGTGGTTGTTGGTAAGTAGTAACTCTTGCCTACTTTCCAGAAGGATGCCTAGTGACATAGCAGCAGATTTCTTCCAGTGTGAGCAATGTAAGAGAGACTAAGAGACACTGCCCAAAATGGAGAACACAGTCCTTTTATGACCCATTCTTGGAAGTGAAATCCTGTCACTTATTGTATTTTGTTCACTAAAAACCATTCAACAAGCCTTGTTCACATTCAAGGGGAGGTGATTACAATAGAGTGTGCATCCCACAGGGGTAGATGACTGAGGCCCATCTCAGACATTGCCAGCTATATGCAGGAGGTTGAAGAAAGAGGCCTTTCAACCTGATATCCTCAGTGACTTGTATATAATAGGCATTTATTAACTGTCAAAAATCAATGCACAAAATAGGGAATGATTTATATTCTTTCTGAGGGCAGTTTGTTTGAGGAGAAGGTATTATAACTTGTTCCATGTAATAACAAGTCAACTCCCTATATTTATATTTAAAAAATTAAATCAAGTACAGTGATTTAGGCAGGTTTACCCAAAAAAGTATCAGCAATACAGAGAATGAATCATTTTCCCTTCATAATAACTTTTAAGTTTGAATGTTTAAGTAAGACGGTATACAGAGTAATATTATAATTGAGTTTTTAAATTTTTCTTTGTATTAATTTTACAAGTCTGACATAAATATTCTGATTCTCTTGGTAAATACAGTACACATATAAAAGTTAAATTTGCTTTTGAACACTACTTCCAATTCCAGTCCTCCTTTAAAAGCTAAGCAGTTTGGTGTTAATCCCTTCAGACCCAATTGTCTGCATTTGCAAATATATATGTATCTATGGACATACAATTTAATGTTGTGTGGGTATGGGTATACATGTATAAGCACATGCATTTATATAAGTTGTATACTAGGCAGGTCATTCTGTAAGTTATTATTTTAATTTAACATGTTTTAGAAATCTTTTGTGATCTGAATGAATTTATCTCAATATCTATCTTATAAACTTACTTTTTAGAATTAAGTGGCAGTGCATATAAAATGTCCAGATGCATTTTGTGGATAAATTTAGCATATATTCGTAAGGATATTACAATTCGATATTCTGATTGTAGTAGTCACAGTGGTTAATTTTTGATCAACTTGGTTGATTGACAGTGTCCAGATATTTGATTAAACATTAATTTGGATGTTTCTGTGCAAGTGTGTTAGATGAAATTACCAATTAAACTGGTGGACGTTCAGTAAAGTAGATTGCCCTCCATGATGTGGATAGGCCTCATCCAATCAGTTGAAGTCCTGAATAGGGCAAAAAATTAGTCTTCCCCAAGCAAGGGGGACTTCTGCACCAGACAGCCTTCAGACTTGAGCTGCAACATCAGTTCTTCCTTGGGTCTCCATAATCACATATGCCAATTCCTTAAGATAAAATTCTATACATTGCTATTGATTCTATTTTTCTGGAGAACTACTACAGTGGTGGTTACACAAATCTATACATGTGATGAAATTTCACAGAACTGTGTATGTATACACATATACTGGAAATATATACATGTAGATAGGTAGGTAGGTAGGTAGATAGAAAACTTCTGAAACATGAATAAAGCCCTAAGTTCCTAAGTTTAATTAATAGTACTGTAGCACTGTCAATTTTTTATTTTTGGTAATGCATTATGGTTTGATAAGATCCTATCATTGGGAAAAGCTGTCCAAAGGGTGCCTTGGTACTTTGTGCACTATTTTTAATGTTTCTTGTGAGTCTATAATTAACTCATAATGAAAAATGTTTTAAGAACACAAATTTGATCAAGCCATGATCATAGAGCCACTTAAAAGCCAGCTACTGGAAATACACAATAGAAAACATGAGTAAGACTAGGGATCAAAGGCATGTGCCTCCTCTCCTAGGGAGAACCTGAGGATGGACAGCCCTGTGGATTTGTTCAACATGGCATAAGAGGCACAGAACGAAGCTGGCTGCAGTGATTTCTAGGCAGATTAACCTGAGCAGCCTTGGAGTTCCCAGTTGTCCTCTGTGCACCTGAAGGTCACAGAAGACTAGGAAAAGGCTACTGACCTGTGGAGACCTGGCAATGAATGAAACAGGCCCCACAGTGATGGCACATCTGGTGGCTGAGGGCCTCTCTAGACACACTAGTGCAGACGATGATAATCTAGAACAGCCAGCATTTGTCCCTGCCACTCCAGGACCCCTACAAGACCTTGAGCATGGCTTCTAAGAGAGAACCCAGAACTCTGCAAGGATTAGGGTCATTCCCAAGCCAATAG
>PVHX01018211.1:0-37702 GCA_004024805.1 Geosciurus inauris | reverse complement strand
CAGCAATAAAAGAGAATAAAATTATGGCATTTGCAGGCAAATGGATGGAACTGGAAAGCATTATGCTAAGTGAAGTAAGCCAATCCCAAAAAACCAAATGCCAAATGGTCTCTCTGATTAGTGGATGCTGATGAATAAGGGAGGTGGGAATGGGAAACATAAGAGAAATAGAGAAACACTGGATGCGACATGGGGGAGGCAGGAGGCAGGAAAGGTGAATGGGTATAGTAAAGATGGTTGATAAAAAATATATATAAATATATATAATATATATATATATATATATACACTGTTCATTGAAAGTGCATATAAAGGTGTTTAATATGAAGAATGTAATCTACTTATAATTTTGTGCAAAGTTAGAAAAATTACGATTGTAACAATTTTTTTTCTATGTGCCTCAACAAATGTTTTCAGTGAACAGTGTGTACAGCTTCTGAAAATTTGTTTTTTTCTGTTATGTTTGATAACATGTATTAAAATGCAACTTTTGAGAAAAATAAAACAATAAAAAAATTTAAAAAAATAAAAAGGGGAAATTTAGGACAGAGACAGGCACAGAGGGAAAAAAACAGGTAAAGATGTGAGGAAGATGCCCATTTATGAGACAGAATGAGGAACGTCAGAAGGAAATAACCCTACTGATATCTGTATCTTGGGAATTTCAACTTCCAGAAAGTTAAGAAATAATTTTTTGTCCTCTTAGGCTATCCTTTCTATGATACTTTTTTCTGGTATCCCTAGAGAACTAATACATTAGGAGACAATAAAAATTGAGCAATAGAAGTGATTTTGGAAGGCACATTAATCAACAAAGTTCACAAAATGTAACACAGAATCTGTCTTCCCTAATACAA
Organism: Geosciurus inauris; assembly: GCA_004024805.1. Classification (NCBI taxonomy): domain Eukaryota; kingdom Metazoa; phylum Chordata; class Mammalia; order Rodentia; family Sciuridae; genus Geosciurus; species Geosciurus inauris. Next base: position 36,845 of record PVHX01018211.1, on the reverse strand, counting down.
CAGCTGAAATTAAAAGAACTGCATAAAAATGGCCTTTTTAAGTGGTTGTAGACCCATGTTAACTGGCAGACTACACAGGAACATATGCTTATAAAAATGTTATATATTTAGACAATGTAAACACAATATATAAAACAGAAAATTCAAAGCACCATAAACTGTTAAATAACTGTACTTTATTTAAAGAAATTTACTTATTCTTTGCAGTAGTGTAAGTTGGTATATATTTATATGAACATTGATTATACACTAAAACAAAAGGGCAAATTTATTCTTATATATTTATTTATGTATGTATATAAATAAACTTATTTATATACATACAAAGAGTATTACATGTGGTTTCTTACTCAGGTAGGTGCTTCATTAATGTTAACTTCCAGCCAGGTGCGATGGCACAAGCCTGTAATCCCAGCAGGGAGGCTAAGAGAGGAGAATCGCGAGTTCAAAGCCAGCCTCAGCAATGGTGATATGCTAAGCAACTCAGTGAGATCCTGTCTCTACATAAAACACAAAATAGGGCTGGGGATGTGGCTCAGTGGCTGAGTGCCCCTGAGTTCAATCTCCAGTACCAAAAAAAAAAAAAGTTAACTTCCTATTTCCAGTTGTATCATGGAAGGAAAGATTATTTAATTCTGTTTCTAGTCACCTTAGATAATTAATCTCTGAATCAATAATCTTTAAAGTCAATTTAAAGATGCAGTAAAGCAACTGAAAATAAATGCTAAGTCTTTGGTTTGTGTGATTCTGTCTGGCTTTAGTAAGAATAAGTATTGGTTACCAGTGATAAAACAATTTGGGTGGTAAGACAAAAGGAATAGTTTCCTTTTATGGGATGAGATTGAACAATAGAACTTCACTAATGAAAGAAATCAACCTCAGTTGTCAACATGTGTGGTAGTTTACTCTAAAGTGCTTCATAAGTGCTTGGCTTTGAAATATTTTATCTTACCTTATGGTTGGGCATAGAGGTTTCAACTACAATAGCAGGAGAACCAACTGGGCAGGTTCTGAACTGGGAACCATGTATTCAAGGAGTACTGAGACAAGCAACAGCCACTGGTTGTGGGGAACAGTTGCTTCTCAGGAAATCTAGCAACATATTTGGGGTTGTCTCCAAGTCATGAGGAACTCAGAAGTGGTGAATCTAGAGGGACACAATATGTGGAGATGGTACTTGTTGAAAGTTCTGGGAAAGTCTGTCATTGAGATTAAAACCTTGCCCTCAGGACTGTGAGCATGGCCACAGGGTGGGCACAGACTGGCCAGGGCAAACCCTGCTAAGAACCCTGTCCTTCAACTTCTTGAGTATTGGATATATCATCAAAGCAGGGATCTACATACAAGTCCACAACCTGGGAATAGCTCCAAGATTGGGATAATAACAAATATTAGTTACTGAATGCTTTCTGTGTACCAGGACCTTGCAAGCATTCTGTGTGTATTGTTTCATTACATCCAAAGTTGAATCCCATAAACCTTCTACAGTAGGGGTCATTTAAAAAACATGAAAATGGCAATTATTGTTAAAAAGAGAATCAATGCACATGAAGGATAAACAACTAAGATCAAACCTTGTATTCAAATCCAGAAGGACATGTATATACTAGCATGCACTATTAATGTAGAGGGTGAAATAACCATCACAGAAATAATCAGGCATAAAAATAAGATATGAAACCAAATTAGTCTCAGGTACAAAATCAAATTATTCCCAATTTTACAGGAAATAATGCCAGAAGAAAAACCTGAAGTATTACTTACAGATATATATTTTTTTGTGAAAGCTACTTGTATGCCAAATATTTCACTGATGATTTTTTTTCAATTTCAAACAACTAAGAAAGATAATTTCAGATAGATAGATAGATAGATGATAGATAGCTAGAGGCTCAGAAAACATTTTACAAAAATATCATTCTTGAATGTAAATTATTTTAGATAGCTACTAGTTCACCAAAGAATGAATCAAAATTGGAATTCAGGAACAAAGAATATGATAGACTTCTCTCTAGAAATTTCAAGGTAGTTTCCAAATTGTCACAGGAGGCTTGAAGAGAATCCTTGCTGAGACCATTATTATGCGTATTGTAAGAGACTTGAATGTGGATGTTCTGAAGTCTCCTTTCTCGGTGGCACTTCTATACAATTAAATGACATCAATTTCAATGTGGAAGGTAATCTTTTAGTATTAAAATAATGCTACAATGGGCAAAAGTTCTCTCTAGATCTTTTACTCCCTCAGTTTAAGATTCACTACTAGACTCAATTATTTAATTTAATAAGTTTATAACTGTATTTTAAAAAATAATATTTGAATAGAATACAGGCTTATCTTTGATTTTTTTCTTTTATTGTTCTTCTGGTTACTTGATTTTTTCATTAAAATATGAACATGAAGAAGTAGTAACAATGGGAATTTTTTCTGAATTACATACATGAAATTTATGATATATTTCTGTAATCTATTAAATGAACATTACATACTTCTCAAATGTTTATATTGTTGAATAGAACGTATAACTTTTGTGAAGAATCTTTTTTAAGAGGTTTTTTCCAGAGGTGAGCTTAATCTTTTTCAAGATTGTTCTTGATAACAGCCTTGACTTGCAGTTTCCTCTCACAACTTCTTGTGACTTTCGGAGAAACTGAGTAGCAGTATGTGGAGGGGATCCTTTCAAGACCAACTTCTTCAGTTTGTAGACAAGGGATCCAGAGTTGATGAATTGTTCGTAGAGCTGACTTTGTCAAATTTCCTCAGTCTGCCCTGAAATGACCTTTTCCATTATACTCCCTCTAATATTACTATGAAAAAAAGAAAGAAACCCACCCAACACTGAACCATACCTACCATAGCTAAAGGAAGAAAACAAATTTTATGATTATTTCATAATAATCCTCATGAAGCTTTAATAACCAATGTTATAGCAGCTCAATTCACAATAGCTAAACTACAGAACCAACCTAAGTGTCCTTCAATAGATGAATTGATAAAGAAAATGTGATGTGTATATATATATATATATATATATATATATTCAATGGAATATTACTCAGCTTTAAAGGAGAATGAAATTATGGCATTTGCCAGTAAATGGGTGGAGTTGGAGAATATCATACTAAGCCAAATATGCCAATCTGAAAAAACCAAAGGACAAATGTTTTCCCTAACATCTGCTAATTCACAATAATTGGGGGAGACTAGGGAAGAATAGAGTTAAGCTCTAGATTAAGTAGAGGCAGGAGAGGGGAGGAGATAATGATAATAGGAAGGATAGTAGAATGAAACAGACATTAATTTATGTATATATATGACTGCATGACCAATGTGATTCTACAACATGTACAATCAGAAAAATGAGAAATTATACCCCATGTATGTATGATATATCAAAGTGCATAAATGCATTCTACTATCATGTATAACTAATTAAAACAAATTTAAAACTTTTAAAAAAGTTATAAATAAATTAAATGGACTAAGCACAAATTAATAAAAATTATTATAGTTTCTATTTGAATCCTCTAACAATGAGTCCATGATGCACCTTGACATTTTCTGGATTTTTTTAGAACTGATGTAGTCACGCTTAGCCAAAACAATATAAGAAAGATAAGTACATGAGCCTGTTGTTAATGAAATCTCTGCAGAAGATAATCCTACAACCTTCAGAAACCCATTGACAAACTAGGTGTGGTGGCACATGCTGTAATCCCAGTGCTTCAGGAGGCCAAGGCAGGAGGATCATAAATTCAAAGCCAGCCTCAGCAACTTAGTGAGATTCTAAGCAATTTAGCAAGACCTTGTCTCAAAATAAACAATACAAAGGGCTGGGGAATGTGGCTCAGTGGCTAAGCACCCTGGGGATTCAATTCCCAATACCAAAACAAACAAACAAAAAAAAACAAGAAACCCACTGGCAAGATTTAATAAAACTTACACAATGTTTTATGTTATGGAAAGAAAGATTTAAATTTCTAGATTAAAAAAAATAATCATTCTTTAGAGTTGAAGAATTGGTCATGAGGTGGTAGGAACAAGGACTACTCTTTATTGAACTCCACACAGTTTACAAAGTTAGTTTTATTTAATCTTTTGTGAACTTTATACTAAATGTCTTATGTAGAACATAAAGTGCCAGTAAATAGTGTTTATTAATTTAGTTTGTCCAACTGAGGTTTCACCAAAATCCTATAAAAGAAATGATATTGTCCCTATTTTGCAATTGAAAAAAAAGACGGAGATGAACCAGCTTTCTCAAGATCACACAGCAGAAATCATTTGAAAACACAAATGTAACTGATGTGATAGTTTCCACATATGTGGATATTATTTTATTGGCTGAATTTTCTATTTTCAGGTATTTTCTTATACAGCCGACAAAGAAATCCGAACTGACGACTTATGCCTGGATGTGTCCAGACTCAATGGACCTGTAATCATGCTAAAGTGCCACCACATGAGAGGAAATCAGCTGTGGGAATACGATGCAGAGGTAGAGTATTTTCCCTAACTCATTACTTAATACTTAAGGTCAGTTATATATCTTTTAAAAAATTAATCTTACTTTGTTTTTTTTGTTGTTGTTTCTGCATTGGAATAATTATATTCCAAGCATTCATGCTCATATATGATTATATTAAGAGGGTATATCATATAAGTAGGCTTTCGTTAAACTCGTCCATTATTATGAACATGAATAATCATTGTTATATGCTTAAAATGTGTCATCTCCATGTAAATGCCCAACATAAATTAGGCAAGGGGCAAGCTATACTTATCTGAGAGGTACATATGAGGATGCTTATTATAGTACAATATTGACAGTATGTTCTTATTTTCAAACTTTAAATTTTGCACCATTATAATCCCTGATATGTATATTATTGTAAAGAATATGGCAAAGAATTCCTTACTATTTAACATAGTAAATGTTTTTCAGAATTTAATATACTAACTAGGCATATAATAAGCCAATATAGGCCACCTTTCTGATAGAAAAGAAAATAGAGAAAATAAAAAAATCACTGATGGGAATTTATAGCTAGGCAGTGTGTAAAAATCAGTTCAGCCATCAGATGGAGCTAATAAAAAAGAAATATTTTCTTCAACATAAGGAAGCAGCCTCAGAAACAGATTCATTACTTTCACTTCTCTTTGCTTAGCAAAATGAATTTGTCATACATGTCACATTTTCAATATTATTAATTGGTCCGTGATGTATTTTAAAGAAGAACTGGACTTTATTTTACAAGATAAATAATAGAGTGGAGATAAATGTGTCTTACAGATTCAGTGTTCCATGCAATCTTAAAATATTCTGCAATAAAATATTTAAAAACCAATCTATAGAGTTTTTGGTATTGCTGATATTTTAAACAAGGTCTTCTTTTTGAAAACTTTTTGAGTGCCATTTTAATTTGCATGACCTTACATTTCTTTGGATGAATATAAGGAAAGCTTACTGAATTTGTATAAGATTTAAAACTGGTTATATAGGATTAATTCTGGCCTAGAATTTATATAATGTTACCAGTCTCTTGGGACAAAAATGCTTCTGGGACACAATTAAGGACAAACACCCAGATTGCTTCCTGTATTGCAGCAATGTGTTCAGTTGAGACTCCTTACTTCTCAGTACCTTATTTACCTTCTTGGGCCACCATTTTTTTTTTTTTTTTTACCTTCAGCTATTATCTCTTATCACTATTCTTTCTATGATGCCTAGAGAAGACTTTCTCCTCTAAAAACATAAGTATGTGAATCTGGACCCTTAATCTGTGTTCCACCTCTTCTATGAGGAGAAGTAAAGACGAATGTATAGAAAAAGCAGAAATCCTACAAGTAGCATTTATTTTTAAATAAAACTTTTTGTTAATGCTTAATCTCTTTCAAATACCAGAAATTTATTTGGCTTGTGCCAAAAGTAAGGCACTCTAGCACAAATTTATTCAGAAAGGGGAATGATTGTCCATTTTTATAAGTTTAGCACAGTCAAATTTCAGAATACCACGTTTAGTCTTCAAACTTTTCTATAACTCCTGAGTGAACAATGACTTGTTCGTAACTCAAATTGCTTCATTTCTAAAATAACTACTATCAGTAGTTAACTATATACTCTTTTTAAGTGTTTATATTCTGTCAGTAACAAGGTTGTTGAATGCTGTGGAATTTTAAAAGACGACTAAAAAATGTGGCTTCATCAAAAATAAACGTACCCTTTTGGATGATTATCAGTTATCTGTTGTAGTATTTCAGAGCACTGTAAAATTTTAAGCCATGTTAACATTGCTTTTAGAATACACATACATGCAAGCTTATAATATGCCATAAATATTAAGAAAGTTTATTTTAAATAAGTAATCTTATCATGTTAGGAACAAGTGTCAAAATTTACTCTCTCACATGTTTAAATGCTTTCAAAATTATGTTGTTCAACTTGTCTAATGTCATCACTTTGACAAATTTAGAAATATGTAAATCATAATGTAGAGAAATCACCTGATAAAGGAACAATGGTAGGAATAATTCACTGCCTTTTTGGAAATTTCAAGTTTGAAATTTGATTGTATTTGTGAGAAGGTCATTTAAAAGGAGATAGTTTCCAACAAAATTAAAACATTTACTTTTTATGGTTTTCTTTTATTTTAAATTTTACATTTAGAGTCCCTTTAGTCCACTTAACAGTCCCAATATTTGCTACCCAGAGGGTGATTCTAGGATCAGTGTCATTGCCTGGGAATTTGTTAGAAAAGTGGAATGAGAGACAATACACTTGATACCCTAAGTCCAAGTCTCTGTTTTAACAATCTCCATTAAAGTTTGGTCTAGGCAGTGCCAAATATGTATGAATTTTCCATGGCTTTTTAAGTGCAATTGGAAATTATTGCAAACTTAGGAAAAAAACATGAACATACTTTGGAAAATGCAAGGCTTCCAGTGGGTCTACGGGAGAGAAAGGAAGCAAGGGCCAGAGGTGCTGGGATGTGAATGAGTCGTTGCTCTGTAGTTCTAGTCTTCTCAGTGGCAAATGGGTGAGAGCTGCTCACCAATTCTTTAGTTCTTTATCGTTTGCCAGCAAGGGCAGAATTATTATTCTTTGAGAAACCTCTGAGGTCATGCAGTTTCAAGGCAGAATGAAAATTGGTAGAGTTCACAGAATTACAGAGCTGAAACGTACCTTAAAGTTCTCTTCTTCCAGCCTTTATCAGGAGAAAGCTAAAGCACAGAGATTACCCAGCTAGCAGCAGAGCTAGGATTTAGGTCCTAATAAAGTTTTCAAAGAAGCTAGTTATCAGTACAGTTTTGAATCTTACAGTGTGAACAGCTGAAATATTCCATCACCTTATCTCCCATAGTCCTTTCAGTCTTAGAAAGGAAAGTCATAAATAGGAGCAGAATTGTTGAGATATCCAGAGACAAATGGAAACAGTATCATGAGGCCTGAACACGTGGAGTCTATCCAGCTGCTTCAGAATTGAGTTAATCCAGTGCTACATAATTTTATTTGTTTTCTTATACAATTCATACAATAGTCTTATAAGATTGAGCTTGTTATTCTCTGTGTTTTTCATATTAATAAACTGGATCATATTAAAAATATTGGCTAAGTTTGCACACTTAGATGTGTGGTGTTAAATCCAGCAATTTTTCTACTGTACTACATTGCTTTTCAAGGTAATTGAAAAACTATAAATAATTAGATGCTCCCAATGGCGAAGATCTAATAAGCTAAATGTACAGTATTATAAATGAAATAATCAAATGTTAACAATTATTTGCAGTACCAAAATTTTGTTCACATAGGATTTCTCCTTTTCTTAATAATAGGAAAATTGCTCTGCAATAAATATGGTCTATTTAGATAAACAGACAATCATGAGACTACTCTGGCACTTTGGTCTAATTGCTTACAAACTTTAATTACTTGTATTCTGGATATAATGTCCAGTTGCTTTTCCTTTTAATTGAATGGAACTAAGCATGTGTTTGTAATAAATGCATACCGCTGATTTACTCTGATTTGAAATACAGAGTTTCTCACTTTCCTAACTCAACATTTCTTTTTTTGATGTGTTTTTCTGATATTTTGTGGTTCTAGGGAATTAAACCCAGAACTTCACACATGCTAGGCAAACACTGTACCACTGAGCTACATAGTCAGACACTGATTAAACATTTCTTAAATAGCACAATTACTTGCTAGTTACTTGCTGTCTGTCACTCTTTACTTTGTCTAACCTGTTTGACTTGGGGGCAACCTAAGCATCACTAGCAAAGTTGCAGGATATCCACCTGGTCTGTAATCTCTTGAATAAATTACTCATCAAACACTTCGGTGCCATGAAAGGGCTGTTGTCACAGAGTCAAACAAAAGAGAAAAACTAAATTGACTCTCACAAAGCAATATTTATCTATCTATCTATTTATTTATTTATGGTGCTTGGGACACTGAGCAACATTTTAAAGTATTTTTATGAACGTATTGTTCATCCATTCTATTTTATTCAAATTTCCTTATAGGTTGTTGCACATCACAAGTGTGTTGCCATCTACTTGAAATTTACATTTTCCTGCAGTGTGTGCACTTAATCACGTTTCTTTTTGAACATCTAGGCAGCTACATACAGTGTGAGAATCTAATTTTAGATCAGAACACTTGTGCTCAACAAACACTATGCAACAAAGAAAAAAAGGGAGCAAAATATGATGCTAAGAATAAGTCTTGTTTTTCATGTGACTGAGCAAGTTGACTGAGAAAATACTTGTTATGAATTCTATATCCATCTGTATGAAATGTTTCTCAGAGCTGCAATATAAGGAATTTTTTCAGTAGGTAAAATATGTTAGATTGATATTTACTGAAATCACAGAAGCTTACATTTAGATTTTACTTACTACCCTCCTCTTTTATTTATCTTTATCAGAAAGCAGGTAAATGGGAATATAATTTCAAGGTAAGTAATCTGTAAATGCAACCTACCCATGTCCCTATGTAGACTTCCTCATAAAAACTATGGCTTGATTTACCTTTTGAAGGTTGTGTACATTAGACAGGTATTACCTACTATATCCCTATTACCCCTTAGCTTTGATTTCGCATTAGAATCAACTAGTGAATAGAAGTTTCAATAGATTAGTGTTGCGTTTGTAGTTCCTCCTTGTTAACCATCTATGCTTGAGTTTTAGAATACTTATATCCCATCCTACTGACTGCCTAGACTACTTTGTCAAGAGATCATGATTAATATTTGAATAACAACTTTACCATATAAATTGTAAGAGTTGTTACTCCATACTTGGTCAATAGGAGAAACCTAGTAACTATGTCATGAAATTAAATACCTAAAATAGTTCAAGTTTATTCTTACTCCATTTATCATTATATATGATGACAAAATTTCATTGGTTTTATTTTAAATTTTTAGTATGCCAACTGAGACTTGTATGATTGGCTCTTAAATCAACCATGCAGTCAGTTGTATTTGTTCATTTAAATATCATTTTTAACAGTGTTCTTTAATACAAAGGTATGATCTAATTATACAATAGTATGTCTTTATTTTGTCATCAAACTTGTTTCCCTAACCTTATTCCAGTTGGCTCTAAGTATGAATTGTATCTTTGGAAGGTTAGCTTTAGAGACACTTCATGATACATATTGTCTTAGATAACAAAACATACTAATATGTTTACTGGCAGAAATCATTTTTGTGCACCTTGAACTAGTTTGATTTAAATTTATATGTCCAAGGAAATAATAATGCCTTGCATTTCAGAAAAGAGTGATTAATTAATGTTATATATAAACAAAACCCAATACTCACTTAGGATTTATACTACTTTATTTTATAGTCAATATTTTTAAATAAAGCCAAAGGAAAAGTGCTTGACGGTAAGCAGCTTGTCAGTCTATAAGTCAACTTGCCTTCAAAACTGAGTTAGCATGACAACCTTTTAATGAGGCATTTGCAACCAAAGGCAAAGGACTGATATGCTTAACAAAGAGTATTTTAAAGAAAAAATCTCTACACCCAATATAAAATCATGCAAGCTCATGAATTAATGGCATACGATGAATATAGCCAATAAAAATTTTAAAAATAATAGTTGAAATAATGATCAAAAGTACATACATAAAAATTATATCATGAATGTCAATTTATTCATTTCCTTTTTATTCTGTCAAGTCAAAAATTTATTTAATAAGCAGAACACAATAACAATGAAGATGCAGTAAAACTGACATGATACTATAACCTGGCATTTAGTAAACCATAGCAGCTGCTGCTATTATTACTAAATTATTATCACAAGTATTTTGGGTAAAGAATTATACTGATTTGTATTAAAATGTTCATACCTTTGTAATTTCACTTCTGAAACTTCTTTCTAAAGAAATGATTATAGTTGTACACAGATGTTCAAAGATTTGTCACAGCATTGCTTGTAATAGTTCCAAATCAAAAAGAAATTCCCCCAAAATAAAAAAGTTAATTTTAGCAAATCCATTTCATAGATATCATTTGCCACTAGTTTTAAAGGATTATTTTAATCATAGGAAATATGCCAACATAAATGGAAGAGGGATATATAATTTGATGACTTCAATTATATAAATATACTTAAATATTAATATTACTAGAAAACACATAGAATATTAATAATTGTTGTCACTTCTGAACAGAATACCCAGAAAAAAATCATATTTTACTTTTAAGAAAAGAGTATTCTAAATAATTTAGTCCTTTTTTTTTTTAAAGAAAAGTCATTTTTATGTCAGTGGGATTTAAATTTCTGAATTTTCTCCAATTTGTGACTTTTTTGAACTACCATGAATGAAAATTTTTTTATTTTTTTTCATGGCAGTTCATGTAATAAATATTTCTGAAGAAAATATTGTAATTGTGTTTCTTAAGATATTATTATTTTTTTTCATGCCATGAAGTCACTTTTCTTGGCCCTAATATCCTAAGGAAAACAATTTTTGTTTTTTTTTAATGACACAAAAAATGTTATAATTCTTTTTAATGACACATGGAATTCACAATTCCTAACAGTAGGATCTCTGAAGTTAACATGATATTTACCAAAAAAAGTTTATTGCAAGATGAAAAGTAATTTAGATTAGGGGATTATTTAGCCTAGAAATTTGAAACAGTATATAGGGTAAATTCAGGTTTGGTTTTAAAAAAATAAATAAACTAATCTTAGCAAATAAATAAAACTATATCATTAAAAATAACATTTTACAAATAATATACAGTATATTATAATGCTATCTTTCCTATCTTTAAAAATCATTTATCTACCATTTTACTATAGAAGATAAATGCTTGAAACAGTAAATCCAATGATTGTGTCCATTTAGCTGCTCAAGAGATGTAGTTCATTTTGGCAGTATATATATTCTGCACTGGCCTCTCATTAAGCATTTCAGCCTATGCACTTATTCACTGTCTCCTATGGGCTGACACTGGTCTTGTCTATGGCCTTTCTGGAGTTTATGCTCTTGCAAAGGAAATCTATAGAAAGATGAGACAGTTAAATCAATTAATTAATTAAAAATTATATGGGGAGAACTTGATGATGTTAAGAGTCAAAATAGAGTTGATCTTTTTTGTCATTTTGCTGACTTTACAGCTGACCTCTAAAGAATGTGTCAATGTATATGTGGAACCTTTAAAAATGCCAGGTTATCCCCATGTTTCTCAAGCAGGAACAATTGAATACTGTACACACTACAGCAAAGTCTCAAAGTTAAGATACTCCCAAAATGCTTTTCTATTTCCTACTAAAGTCTAAGGCAAAAGAATTAGAAGGCCAAGGACAGTAGTTAGTAACTCTCTGGACTCAAACTATTTTGAATATACACTCACAAAATAACACATTTGACCCTAAGAGGCATTTTATCCCTAGATTGTGAGAACATAATCTTTTTATCCAAAAGCCTCTTTTCCCAAAACGTTTCATCATTTGATCTCAAGCTCCTCTTCATAGTCTGTTTTATCTCCATTCAATCCTGCTGAGTACCATTGACATGAAAGCCATCTAAAAGGATGTGGCTCACAGCTCTCTGGATGCAATTATTGTGACGTGTGTCTTCCATCCTTATCCAGTAGAAATTGTGTGTTGCCCATGATAATTGATTTATTACTGCTTTTGGACTTGACTTTTGTCATTATTCACTATTTTCTTTGTCAAACAGACCCACACTCTTCTTCATATAATCACCCAGTCCTGTCTCTCACTAAGCAGAGTAGCTGCTGGCTCTCAACATCCCACTGTGGAAGCGTGTAATGATAGTCCTTGGCAAAAATGGCTGCTAAGAAACTATACCAGAACAGAAGTGTTTAGGAATATTTTTGGGAATCTTACTGATTACTTTCTCTAATTGTTAGTGATTCGTGTTGCAGACTTTATTATATTTGTTTTAATACTTTTGTTATGTTTGTTCATTGAAATCTGGAAACTTCTTTAAAACGTGGTTAAGAGAACTTTTATGTATGGAAACTATTTTTGTCTTTTGCTTCTTAGCTTCTCATTAATTTGGAGACGGTATATATTAAGTAGTGTTTAGTCTATCATTAACAAATATATATTTTCTGGTTTTCTATTTCAAACATGTACATAAATATAGTTAATAGAATATTTTATTAAATATTAACTGTTAGGCTAATTATAGCCATGTCTATATGGCAATAGAGTCTGTATCAGAGCTGAAAAAATATAAATAATCTAACATAGTTAAAATATCTAATAGCTGAAAAATGGAATGTTTAATTTTTATTGTTTATTAAATTTTGTTAATTTTTAATAAGTGCTTTTGTTATTTGTAGATGTAGCCCAATCTTCATAAAATTTTTAATTATTTCAATCTGAAATACTAAGAAAATGCATTATTAAAGACTAAGATGTAATTATCAATAACTTTATGAAAAAAGTCTAAGCATTTCTTTGTGGTTGGTGAAGTGATATAATTATAAATAAAACTTTTAAAAAAATAATATCTTTTATCTCTCCTTGTATGATTTGTAACTGTCTTCTCATTAAGGAATAAATGAATCATGTAGTTCAAATCAGCAAACTGGTGAGCAATTCTGGTAGATAGTGTAAATAAGAACATGTCCTCATTCTTGATTTTGTGGGATTTATCTCTCAGTACATGTGATTCTATGTTGTCCAATTCCTCACTATGAGAACACATGGGAGGTTAGGGTTCCCATGAACCAGCTAACGGTTGTTAGTGGAAGACACAACAGAGCTTGGATTGCTTGTAACATAGCTGGCAATGGAAGTATGGAAAGTGGACAAGAGGGATATCTTTGGATTTGAATCAAATGAGACAAGGACATTCCAAATATAAGTCAAAAAAGTTTAGACCCTTTGCCAGAAGAGGACTTCCATGGACGGTAATTTACATATATTATATTAGGGTGTTTTCAGGGTAACCATGCCTGGTATGTGCAATGTCCAACAGGGGGTTTCAGTTAGGACTAAAATTTAGTCTTATATGTCTACTTATAGAGTTCTACCTGTCTCTACCACAGCTTGCTTCTCTCATTAGAAGAACTTGCAGGAGTTCCCAGGGCATTTTTATAGGCTTCTGGAAGCCAGCTTCTACACAAGTGACAGCCCCATGTAAGATTATGAGATCCACTCAGCCAGACACAGAAACTATCCTGGCTTTATAGTCTTATCCTCACAGGAGCTATCTCCTGTGCCAGCTCTACAGGCAGTTAGTTCTAAGAACCCAACGGGACACTGGAAATTACAGGAGTCTACGCTCAGAGAATCCCCAAATTTGGCTTCCCACACGACTTTGGTATTCTTACCAATTTTTCAGTTGCAGAAGCAATTTATCAATCAGAGGTCACTTTTCACCATAAACTGTGTTGCCTAGGAACATGATTAGCAGTTTTATCTTTATCAGGTTGCTAAGGGACCAGAGATAGTTAGCTGACTCAAGGCCTAATATTTTTAGCAGAAGAGAAAGGGCATTTGTAAGCATTTGTAGCTCTAACCCAAGTATTTTCTGACACACACACAAAAAATCTGATTCTTCAGAATGATTTGGTGGCTTGCCCAAATATTCATAGCTAGTAAGTAGGGGAAGAGGAATTCACACAAGTCTATCTGAGCCTAAAACGCCTGATGTTCTATTTGCATTACAGTAAAAAGGAGAAATTTTTGGTTGGTCCTTTGTTATCTTAGCAGCAGTGTGTTTGGGCTATTAATGAATTCCTTCAAAAGAAATATTTATTAAATATTTATTAAATATTAAATATTTATTATTATATATTTATTAAATATTAAATATTTTTAGAAAGAACAATGCTTACTAATATTTTTAAAATTGTCATAGTATTTGCTAACACTTAATTTGATCCTTTAAGAGAAAAAATCTCAGTTTATTACAGTTTGGCCTAAGGTATCTGATCTGATAATTGATCAAAGAATTCATCTACTGTGGCATGCGATCAGCTTAAACTAAGATAATGACAGAACTTGGTGGGATAGCTCAATGGGCAATAATGTACTGGATATATGTAAAATTCATAATTTCTTAGGAAAAGGACCTATTACCATGAAATGGTAAGTGACTTTTTTTGCAGAATGACCTCAGGTAGGTAACAGAACTGAAGAATTCTTTTTTTGATCTTGACTATAACTTTTAGAAAAAAAAAAAGTTACTTTTGTTTCGTTTGGATCTTTTAAACCTGGCTGGCGTTTGAATTGCTGGCATGAAGAGAATGAATCAACTATCTTCATGCCTATCTAGCTTTGACAATTTCTTTTTTTCTCCCGTTTTTAGTACAAATAGTTTGATTCATGTGTTAAGAAGCAACAACAAACGTCTCAATCTTGAACTCTCTTCACTTCTAATAGTCTTGCTCTTTTAATTTCCTGCTTATTATCTATTCAGCATCCTCCACGAATTCTCTGTTCTGTCTTTCCTCACAATAGTGCAGCTCTGGGTGTTTTCAGTCCTAATCTAAACAAATACTAATTAACTGACGGGTGTTTCTGTATAATTTTTATCTCATGTCCCCTACATTTATTTTTAAGCAGTTTCAAGACAATGTAAGGAGACAGGAAGGAAGAGAGGGAGGAAGGAAGAAAAAGATTTTGTCAACCATTAATTTTGGTAATTTGCAAAAAAAAAAAAAAAAAAAAAAGGGATGTGGGGTGCTATTTTCAAGATATAGCCACAAGTCACTTCATAAACTTTCTGGGTTGGGGAATTTTTAATCTAATGTGTTTCTAGGCATTGCCCATGAAATTGAGCAGAATTAAATATAATTAGTACATATAAAGCATATGGATTTAAAATGTATATCTGGAAATTTCCAAAAATGTAATTTTTCAATATAATTGAGAACAATTATTGGAATTATAAAGAAAGTAGAAATAAGATCATAACATCCCTGCTATTATTTGATATTCATATATTCAAATCCTTAAAAATGTATATGAAAATATGGTGAACATACTATCAAGTAAGACAGATCATTTGTTGCCATGAATCACTCTTCTAAAATGAATGTGACAGATACTATGGTTTGTTTAATATTTTGAAGTGGGAACATCACTAGCAGTTTCGTTCATGTGGGCCACAGCTGTGACATCTATTTGCATGTTTACCAAATAGTTACTGAATAACACATGCCTAAGAAAACTAAGCTTTTGTGAAAGCATGTTAATATTTGTAGCCCTCAACTATCTCAGAGTTCACAATGAGCTTTTTGCAAAGAAGCCTGAATTCTTGGCAACCCATGATGAATGTTGGCCAAATGCTTTAACCATCTGCAAATAAAGGTGCATTAGACAAGAATAACTCCTTAACCATCAGAGTTGTATAATTAATTCAGAGACACCTGTGCACAGTTCCTTCTACAAACATATCACAATGTAATATACTGAAATAAAAATCATAAAGGATTTTTTAAAGAGCTTTTTAAATCTGCTGTGCTTGTAAAGTTAAAGATGAAAAAGACTGAGCTGATTATTGATTATCTTTTGCAGAGACTCACGCTGAGACATGTTAACAGTAACCAATGTCTAGATGAACCTTCCGAAGAAGACAAAATGGTGCCTACCATGCAGGACTGTAGTGGAAGCAGATCCCAACAATGGCTGCTAAGGAACATGACCCTGGGGGCGTGAAGACCATTTACCCCAAGCCATGAAAGTGTCTACACTTTTGGTTTTCCATTATTTCAATGAGGGGAAAATATTAACTGTTGAAAGGAAGTTCTAAGAATCGTTTTAGTATTCTAAAACATAGTTATTTATAATTCTTTTTAGGAATGTTGGATTATTTCCCTACTAAAATTTGTATCTGATTGAAGAAGCACATAAAAAAAAAAAAAACAAATAATAGCAAAGTATTATTAAACAATGGAACAACTTGAAAAACAAATTGTGTTTGCTTTAAAAAAATCTTACTGCCCTCATGTCACAAAGTTAATAGGAGGTTAATTTATTTGTTGTTGTCATGGTGATTGAGAGATATAATGTAAATGCCTTACAAAATGTCTTCATTATGAAATATTATCAATTGCTTTATATACTCACTCTTTGTACTAGACCTTCATAGGAACATGTTGAGTTTCTATGTCAACAACTATGATCACATATTAAATTATTTCTGAGCTTTGAATTCACTGTACAAGATATTATACTCCACATTTTGTACCAGGAAAAATTTTAAATTGGATATTGAATTCATAGAGTCTTTACACAAACATCACATTTAAACAAAAAAGGAAAGAAGAGTTTGAAAATTCACTTTAAATTGGAAATTTAAATTCAAATGAAGCAAGCAGAAATTAGCCAGATATTGAGGGGAATGATGGAGGGAAATGGAAACCATTCTTGGAAGAGACATGGCAGCTGGGTTGCAGTCATTCCTAACACAGGCTAAAGACAAACAATCTAGCTCCTAGAGTCAACAGCACCAACTTAATCCTTAGCAACAGACCTTTTCTCTTTAGAGGCTGTGGCTTATCACTTACACTGTACAGAATTGTAGGACAAAGTTAGAGTTTTAGACTTAATTTTTAACTCTTTCACATTTAGAAATTTTGTTTTTGATCTCTATTGTAATTTTAATTTTTAACTTTAATAAAATGAATGCATTGCTATTAGAATTTTATTGCTATGCCATCATATCTCACATTTTCATCACCAAGGGGGTGAACTCAATATACATTCATTAAACTTGCATTTTAATTGAACTGCCAGATATCAATTACTGTAAATTATGACGCAAGGAATAGAATCACAATTAGAGAAGATTTACATGCTCTTCATCTTAGAACAGTTTGTGTTCAAAATACATAAGTAGTAGACAAAATGATAAAGAAAAATCAGTGAGATTCTTACTAATAAGTTTCTTTATTTGACATTATGTGCCTATAAAGTCGCTTCACACAAGTGTTGTATTCATAATAAATGTATTGAGCAGCTCAAAATAATTGGGAGCTGGGAGTGGGGCAGAGGATGGAAGACATGTCTTCTGGAGCAGAAGAGTCCAATTTTTTGGCCCTCATTATTACTATAAAAGCTCTTACAGAAATTATTAATCATTTTGGATACATACACTTTCCCCCTGCACCTACACTCTTTCATAATGAAAAGACAAACATTTTCTGAAGGTTAGTAAAATCTTGAATGAATCATAGGTAGCATTTCTTCTACTATTGACTTTGTATTGGTTCAATTCTGGAGAAGGAATGTCTAACCTGGAGCATTTCATATTTGCTCCTAAAAATATAGACATCCACACTTGGAGGTCTTTGTAAATCCTCTAAAATTGTAAGCAAAAGTTTGAATGTCAGGGCGTTTTTTATGAGGATAGACTGTGTAGTTAACAACAAATTTAGAAATGCAGATCTGACTCCCAAGAGGCAGCAAATCACTACCTTAAACTGATCATGGCCTCTCAAATCAGCTGAGGCCTGACAACAATCCCATTTCCCATTTCTTATTCTTTTTTCTCCCCTCATTTTCTTCTTGTCCTGACTAAAATGCATTATTCCTTAAAATTGAAAAATTTAAACTCTTAAGGATTTTTTTGGTGCATTGTAATTATACATAATAGTAAGACTCACTATGTCATATTTGTACATGTACATAACATAATTTGATCACTCATTCCACGGTGTGTCCTGTTTTCCACTCCTCCCTGCTGAACTACTTGCTTTCCCTTCTATTATTACTACTATTATTATTTTAATTAGTACATTATAATTATATATATATGCCAGATTCATTGTGGTATACTTGTAAATAGACATAGCATATTTTGATAGATTTCATTCCTCAGTACTTCCCCATTTACCCCCAATCCCCTTGATTTTCCTTTACTCTATTAATCTCACTTCTATTTACATAAGAACGTTTTTTATAATTGTTCTCTCTCTCTCTTTTTATTTATATTTTTCTCCTTTTTCTTTAGCTGCCACTTAAAAGAGAAGACATTGATGCTTGACTTTCTGAGTCCGGCTTATTTCACTTGGCATGATGTTTTCCAGTTCCATCCAATTATCAGCAAATGACATAATTTCATTCTTCTTTACAGCTGAGTAAAACTCCACTCTCTTTATATACCATATTTTCTTTGTTCATTCATCTATTGACAGGCAGCTAGGCTGATTCTATAACTTGGCTATTGTTAATAGCACTACTATGAACATTGATGTACATGTGTCACAGTGTGCTGATTTTAGTTCTCTAGGTTAAATACGGAACAGTGGGCTAGCTGGGTTATATTGTGGTTCTTAGTCATTTAAGGAATCTCCATGTGGCTTTCCAAGGTGGTCATATTAATTTGCAGTCCCACCAACAATGTACAAGTTTGCATTTTCCCCAAATCCTTGCCACTAATGACTGATATTTGTGTTATTTATGATTGCCATTCTAATTGGAGTGAGATGAAATTTCATTGTAGCTATGATATGCATTTCCCTGATCACTAAAGATGGTTAAATTTTGTCACATATTTGTTGACTCTTTGTATTTATTCTTCTGAGAAATGTCTGTTTAGATCATTTGCACATTTATTGATTGGGACATTTTGGGGTGTTTTTTGTTTGTTTTAAATTTTTGAGGTTCTTTATATATTTTGGACATTAATACTGTGCCATACAAGTAACTGACAAATATTCTTTTATATATCTCCCACTTATTTTTGATTTGTTAATCAAAAGACATATGTTAGTTAATTGTTAATGACAAATTTTTTAAAATATGATTACTTCATGTAAGCTGACTTTGAAGTATTTCAGCAGCACTTTAAACAATTGAAAGCTTATTATTATCCTAGTGAAAATACAAGAAAACCTAAAGCTACATGAATTTCAGAACAATTTTCAGACTATTCAGATGGTTTGGACACATACCATTATAGTGCCTAACATAAAATAGGCATAAAATATTAAAAAACATCCCAAACCAGAAAGCAATGAAAACATTGGATTTTTATTTCAAAAATATTTTCCTATATTATGGAAAATTAAAATCGTGATTGGATTTAAAAAGCATTCCTCATTTCAATCCACCCTATTCCATGATCTTTCTCATCTGAGCTAATGCAATTCGAACCTTCTAGATGCTCATGTCAGAAATCTAAAATCACTTTTGACTTCTCTCTTTCTCATCTTTCCACTATCAAATTCATTGGATGCTACTTTTGAAATATAACCAGAAACCAGTGTTTTCCTACGATATCCCCTGTGGGTCACTGACTCCAAACTTTTTATTTGCAATGTCCTTATAATTTGGTTCCCTACATTTGCCACTCCTTGTCTCAGTCTTTTCTCAATGTAACAGACATAGTGATTCTGTTAAATATTCATATGATTGTGTCATTTCCCTGCACCCAAACTTCCAATGATTTTTCATTTCTCCTCAGAGTCCTTCAAGGTACTTCATGACAGCCCTCTCCATAGACCCTTACACCCTTCCTTATGCACACCCTCCCTCTCCCTTTAACTCCCTCCCTCTCTTCTCTCTCTCTCTGTCTCTCTCTCTCTCTCTCCACCCGCGCGCGCACACACACACACACACATACACACACACACACACACACACCTGTTTATCTCTTACCTCTCACTTGCATTAGTGTATTATTCCCTCTGCCCTACAGAGCTCTATCACTCACTTTTCTTTAGAACTCTTCAAATATGACCTCATCAGTAAGGCAAACTGTTTTCCTGCTTCCCACTGTATCCCCTGCACCTCTGAAAAGCTATAAGATTAATTCTTCCCTTTTGTCTGCCATTCCACCTCTCCCAGTCCTCTACTCTCATCACATATTCTAGAATATGCTTTTCTTTGCCTTTTTATTTTTGTTTTTGCTTGTTTGTATTTTGCTTCACTGAAAGATAGAGCCCAGGGCCTCAAGCTTGCTGGGTAAGTGCTATTACTAAGCTACATCCCCAGCCCAGTAAGTCCATTTTAAAGGTAGTGTATTTGTCAGTTTTGTTCACTGGGTATCCTCATTATCTGGTATAGTTCTTAGCACATACTGAGTACTCTAAATATTTCTTGAACTAATGAACTGAAAAGTGTGTGTTAAAGTTGCTAAGTACTACTATGTAATTCTTTTTTGTATGTTAAATTTTAAAGTCCAGTAATATATTTATACAAGATTTTCATAACTTTGTCTCCAAATGATAATTTTCTTCCTACTATCCTTCATATTGAAATATGGACTAAATATTGTTCTCTGTAATAAAATATCCTGCCTTATAGAAATGAAATATGATGTTTTATATAAATGCTGCTATATTATATAAGTTGCTTCATTAAGCTATAAATAATTTTAATTTTAATTTGTTGATTATGTTCACTGAACCCCTAAAGGTCTTAAGATTTTTAGCTTTTAGAGGGAAGATATTAGATTTTTCTTAAAATTTTTACATATTTTCATGGTCTAATAATAGCTGTTACTAAATTTATTTTTTAAATGCAAGTCTATGAAGAAAAAAATTACAGAAAACTTAAAAACTTCACAGATTATCTGTCCCTAGGTTCTGTGTTTCTAGATAAAAGAATGAGACCCAGATAGGTAACAGTTCACTCGGGGATCCTACGGCTACAAGCAATGATTCCAGGACTCCTTACTGTTAATACATAACTTCATATTCTTGCTCCAAAATATTATAAAAAGGGCATAATAGTGAAAAAAGTCTTTATTAAAAATTTTATTAGTACATTGATTCTTTAGAAATATTTGGATTCTTACTGTCTTTCATACTTACATAAAATTAGTTCTACAAAATAACAGCTCAGGCAATAAGACCTGCAGAAAAAAATAAAGAAATTTCCTGCAAACAGCATGATTACAGAACAATAGGACATTCTGGAATCATTGAGCAAACTGGGTTTCAGGTAAACAAAGCTAAGCCTCTTAAAGTAGTAACTTACGGAGCACAGTCTCTTCCGTTTCTTTATAATTATCTTCAAGTTAAATGTAAAGCTAGCCTACAGTTTGCACAGAGAATTAGACCATATGTTATTGTGAACATTGGTTAGTTCTATGTTACTAAGTTTCAAAGGCTGCAGGGTAATCAGTTGATTTTTCTAGGCTTCCCAGTGTAGCCCTACAGACTCTAATAAACTTGTCATAAATTTGATTTTGCTTTGGTGCTTAGAAACAGTCTAATAAATAAAAAAGAAAAAAATGAATAAAAGAAGAAAATAAAATACAATAAAATAACTGAACTTTTTTTTTAAAATAATTTAAAATTGTTGGGAGATTGGGATCATATCATAAATTGCTTAAGTACATCCCAAAATATCGACTTCCCCAACACACATTGTTTCCACCATTTAAGAAATGATAGTCATGCATAATCACAACCATTTCAACTTGCATCTTATCTGTAGATGCTAAATCTAGTTTCAGAGGTTGAAAAACTTTTATGAATTCTTAAGTTATAAAAAAGAAATTTAAGATCTTAATGGATGTGTTAATATCCACAAATAGTCATTCTGCATAACTGCTATCTTCAAATCCTGAATATATTTCCAATTCATTTGGGCCACGTAAATTCAGTTGTGTTAAGGCAGCTTGTCTTGCAGGATTCAGCTGCTTCCCAACCCTTTTCTCCAGCATGTTAAAATAAGGACTAGATAAAATCAACCCCTCTTCTCTACAGTGCAGAATGCATCTGGTTTGATTATATCATGTTCAAATTGCTATTAAATATAAGCTATTGTATGAATTTAAGGTGTGGAGTGAACACCAGAAATGTGTTTTGAATACTTTGTGTAAATTTGTGCCCAACTTTTGTTTTACATTGTTCAATAAATTCTAAAGGAAATTTTCATTGCATTTGTTTTTAAAATCTGAAATAGTAGTGATGCAGGGCAGTCTTTTGTCTACTTTCTTTTCAAACAAAGACCACTTTAATGACACTTTTGTCACCATTATATAAAGTTATTCTTTGTTTTTGGTAAAGAACAAATCATTTAATCTTCTGTTTCTAATGGGTTAAAAAGAAAATGAAAAATTAGATGATTAATGCTTTATCTATATCTACTTTAAAATTTGAAATTTTCATTGTGCTTTTACTTAGTGTAAAAACGAATATCAGCTGCCACTTGGTTCCAGTTGTACTTTCAGCTAGGAATAGCACAAGGGCGACAAAAAAAGGAATTGATGATCTTATGATTTGGTGGGGGGGTAGTTTTTTGTTTTCTTAGTGTAGTCACAGCTAGAGAGAAGTAATTTCAAAAATGTTCTAGATATATGCTTGACACACAGTTCTTTAGCATTTATAAAAGTCAATTGTGCATCAAAATTAAACATTTTAAGTATTGTAAGCATTACTAATGGTATGATTGTTCTTTTATGTAAATTTAAATATTTATACATTTTTGTAGAATTAAAATATGCCAATTTAGTTTTCCTTTGGTATATGTTGTCTTTTTTAAAAAAATGTTAGCATTTCAAACAGATAAACAAATTCAGTATTTTGTGCTTATGTTTCATTTTGTAGATTATTTAAACAAATGATTAGCCTAGGGATATCTCTTAGTAGGTTGCAAATCTTGTGATTTCAGCACAATTACAATACCAAAAACATATGAAACATATGAAAAAACATGTAAAATAGAAATATTAAAATGTGCATGATTTTAAACTATTTTTATTTTACAGTGACTTAAGACTCACATTTTTCTTTTCATAAACATTTTTTTCTATTTTATAAAAAATAATTTTGAAAAGACAAGTTAGAATGCCTCCATTTATATGATGTAAAAAATATTTTTGCAGAATGCTGTGGGTCATACCCAGTTTGTTGATTCTGGTGCTAGAATTCTGAAGGACAGTCTCCCAGGGTTGGTAGTGGGCAGGAGCCCTTCATGGCACAGTGATTTTCAATAGCCACTTTGCAGTCCAGCCACAATCAAAATTAAAGGAGAAAATATGAAAGATCATTTAACTTGCTAGACTAGTAGGATAAGAAAAAGGAAGGTAAAATGTTGGGAGCAAGAATGGAGGGAGGAAGGAAGGAGAAAAAGAAAGAAGAATTCCAATATTACCTGTTTTCATAAATTTCTTCCTAAGAAAACTCATCTAAAATGTCCCTCGGTTTTCCCAAACTTTTCCAATGACTGCCGTCAAGTATAAAGAACATTGTAGATTTTCTGTTTTACAAAGAAAAAGTCCTTCCTTTTCTTTTTATAAACCAAGTAAGGCTTCACATTTCCAACTCTACTACTCTCTTTCTGTTCCTCCTGTCTGTGTGTGCCCTCTTGTATTTCTGGTGCTAGCCACGTACTTAGTTTAACCTAGCCCCACTCACCTAAGCTTCTGAGGGATCCATAACTCTCTTTTGCTTTTCTTCAGCATCTGTGGTGGAAACATTAAGTGTGAACTCTCCCACTCAGAGACTGTGATTTCCTGCTCCTCAGCCAAGGAAAGGATTAGGTAGCCTCTGTGCAGACTCATCCTTTTCTGAGATAACAATACTCTTTTCAATATGACAGAGGCTATAACTTCCCAATTTCTGCCTCTCCTATCAGAAAGAGTTGGCAGTGAGTCAACTGAATTATTTTTGATAAACTTATCTTCACCAGTTTTGTGGAGTGGAAACCTAGACAAACATGCAAATATCTAAAATAGATTTTGCAGATTTCCCTACAACATGAAACACATAAACTTCGTGCAGCCAGCATGTGTCATCTACTGCAAGTTAAATTACATAGGGTCAAGGCTATGTGCTCAACACTATACAAACAATCAAGGTCAGAACTGACCCTCAGTGATACTAATAGGACCTATGCTTTGAGCTCCTTAGTCCACAGCTTGATTTCTGTGTCTACATGTGCAGATTCTTGCCTTTAAATTATGACATACAGTTAAATTGAAGATAGAGAAACACATCAACATTCTTCCTCTATTACATTGACCAAAGTGGGCAGTAAGTCCATTTCTCCCCAATATACTTAGCTCCTTAAAACTCTGGCTTCTATTACTCAAATTAGAAACTTTAGACTCAGCAGATCATTGTCTCTCTTCTTAGATATATTTTTTCATGTCTTGGATTTTTTCCTAGTTCCCTGGTCAATTGTTTTAATTTTCCTTTGCAGGCCTTTCCTTCTCCCTCCTCCATTTCTCAGTATGAAACTGCTTCAAGGTGCAGCCCTTGGTCCTCTTCCCTATTTACATTCACTTCCTGGGTGATCTCATGCAGAACTGTGGATTTCTTTGTTACCACTACCCAATGTCTCTCATCAAGTTCAAATACTTTTTCTTTTCTTTTTGTACTATCTAACACCCAGGACTTTGCACATGCTAAGCAAGTGCTCTCCCTTGACTTATAACTCAACTTTTTTTATTTCAAGTCAAGGTCTTGCTAAATTGCCCAGGCTGACCTCAAACTTGTTATTCTCCTGGCCCAGCCTTTCAAGAAGCTGAGATAACAGGCGATATTTCATCTTGACTAGCAGTTCAGAAATCTTTGATGTCCTACTGACTACTTGACATCTATACATGGATGACTAATAGACATCTTCAAATTTTGTATGTCCAAAACTGAAATCTGTACCTTCTCCTACAGGTGCTTAACTAACTTAGTTAATTTTCTGCAGCTTAAAACATACTACCTGAGAATGGGTAATTTCTAATGAATAGACATAGATTTTGCTCAAAGTTTTGGAGGTTAGAAAGTATAAGAGCATGGCAGTGGCATCTGGCAAGGGTCTTCCTATCATGTTATCTCATAATGGAAGGCCAAAGGACAAGAGAGAGCAAGACCAAGAGAACAAGAGGGGGCTAACCTCACTGTTAAAATCCACTTTTGCAATAACTAAACTACTCTTGAAATAATGACATTAATTCATTCATAAAAGCAGAACTCTTGGGACCTAGTTACCCCATACTGGGTCCTAACTCCCAACACTGTTGTATAAGGAATAAAGTTTCTAACACATGAACTTTGATAGACAATTTTAAACCACAGCAAATCCAAAGGGATTTTCCATCTCAGGTGATGATAACTCCTCTTACCAGTTTCACAGGCCAAAAATCTCAACTTCACTGAAACCTCTCCATTAGAAGATCATATTGATTCAAGCTTCACAATATGTCCTGATCTGACCATTTCTTTTTACCTCCACTATTACCCTACTGGTCTCAGCCACCATCTGAATTACTGCAGTAATCTTCTGCTTACCCAATAGCTTATGCCCATGATTCTTCTACTCTATTCTCAAAGAGAACAAGAATTGTGCTGCAAAACACAACCCAGATCTTTCTCTCCTCTGCCGTAAACCCACCAATGTTTTCCTGTTTGGCATACAGTAACGGCCATATCCTTAACAGAGCTTAAAAGGGCTTGCATGATTTGGCCTCTGTAAACTCTGATCTGCTTCCCACCCCTGAAAGTTCCTGTGTATTCATTTTATCTCCATCACTCTGTCTTCTTTGATGTTTCTTTGAATAAGCTTGGCACACTTTTGGTTTAGTGCATCTACCTGGAATACATGTTGCTAGCTATCTCTGTGCTAACTCATTTCCCTTGATTACAATTTAAAAGCTCAATAAGATCTCCATCTATCTTTTTTAGTCCTATATACCATCTCAAATATCTCTTCCAGATATACCAATTCATAATCCTGCTATACTTTTAGTTTCATAGCACTTATCACCTGATTACCATGTTATCCAGTTTATTAATTAGTAATAAACTGGATAATAAACAATTTATTAATTAATAATAAATTGTTCTTAATGTTTATTGATTTATTGACTGTTTCCACCTGCCATCTGTACCAAGCACGCACCAACCAAATATAAAATAGCAAAAAGGAGGGATCTCAATTTCATTGTGATATATTGCAAGTATCTACAGCAATGCCTGGCACGTTGCAGGTACCCAGTAAATACATATTGCGTATTTATACAATACATTTACATATACATTTTCATCTTTTCAATACAAATACATTTTCATCTTTTCTCCCCTCTTTCTTCCATGTTTGGGGGGCGGGCAATGGTGGGCAGGAGGTGGAGGCAGAAGGAGAAGGACTTTACGATTTTTCTTGTTCTTCTTTATGTTGGTACAATTTAACTACCTCTTTACTTTTTAAATGTCCTCCTACTAAAAGGCGTATACCATCTTTCCTCATTGTAAAACTATTAATTTTTAAGGGAGTAGATGCATTTGGAACTTGAGACAACTCCATAATTATGAGTATTAGAGTAATTAAATTTGATATGACCCAGATGGGCATTTTTCCTCTAATAGAAGCATGGTATTTTGTGATAGGATAATGAAATGTTAGGATGACAAGGCAGCTGGAGATGTGATCAACCCCTGAATAATAAAATAACATTTGCTGTCACAGACAAACTTTATTTGTACAAATCTATTATAATTTATTTCTGAAGCTTATTTCTAAAACTTACATGCATACTACTTATATATTCCTAAGGACACATAAGATGAAATAAAATATGTAACATAATTTAATATACTTCAAGTTTTAAAAAATATTATGAAAATTAAAGTTCCCCTACTCTGGCCCTTAACAGGGCTATCATTTATGTGTACCACTGTTGGGAGTTAGATAGGGAAATGTGCTTCTTTCTCAAAGTCCGAGGTAACATCAGCCCTTCACTTACTGTGACAATCTTTTATTGTCCATCTACCATGAACAGATCCAGGAGGAGCTGTTGTATCACTTTCAGTAACTGGTGTGAGTGCAGGTTCTTGTTCACTATACTGTAGGAAGGAGACGCCGAAGATCTATTGACAGTTGCTTGCACCTGACAGATCTCTTTCAATACCTACCAAGTCACACAAGAACCATGTCTGCTTAAGTTAACTACTCAGGTCAGTTATATTTACCTTGAAATAGATCCTAACTAACAATTTCATCCTCTAGTTAGAGTACAGTAGGAAGAGTACAGGTTTTGAAGTCAGTGACTTCATTTGCCATCTCATGTGGGTCATGTTCCTTCTGAGCGATTGCCTTCTGGTCCTTATTAGACAATGGTGCCCACTTCAGGCATACTTGAAAGACTATTGTGATTGTTAGCAATGACTTAGGCAAAGTGTGTCTCATACAATGTGCTGGTTACAAAAGTTTTAGCTAACCTGGTCAGCCAAGTTCATTGCTGAGTCCTTTATGTGGAAGAATAATTGACACAAAGGATACTTTCAATGAATATGAAATGCCCAACTTTTTATGTTTTGATTTCCTCTCATTTTTCTTATCACATATAGAAATTGGCTTCTGTTCTGGCACTTAGGATCTTTATAAGCAAAGCTCTTCAAATCATCTTCTCTGAAGTGTAGCACCTTAGATTTGCAGAAGAAAACCCACTATGTTAACATTTTCAGCCATCTTTCAGTAGCTACCATACTGAAATAAAAAACTTTTTATGATAAGCTATGCCAATCTTTAATGCTGGTTTTTTTGATAAATAT
Source organism: Geosciurus inauris (assembly GCA_004024805.1). Taxonomy (NCBI): domain Eukaryota; kingdom Metazoa; phylum Chordata; class Mammalia; order Rodentia; family Sciuridae; genus Geosciurus; species Geosciurus inauris. The sequence continues at coordinate 8,891 of PVHX01018211.1, read as the reverse complement.
TTTGAGAGGATTTACAACATTATTTCAGTGATTGCTGCTTTGTTTTTCAAAAGAGGCAATCATTTGCAAATTGAAATTAATGTATATGTATCTGCATGAGTCATTATATAACTTACTTCTGATTCTAAAAGCTAAAGTTGCTTGTGCATCAAACTGAAAAATATCGTTATTACTCAGGAATGAAAATAAAAACTATTTATTTTCCCCACAGTGTCTTATGAGGGCATTTTCTATTATTTCTTTAATTTTTAACATATTCACAGAGAAAATCACTAAGTCAGAAACACTGGCCAACAGATGAATAGAATGTCTTAGGTACAGTTTTTGCCTTTCCAACTCCTATTGGGTTTTTGTTAAATGACGGACTCTCTTATATGGATAAAAATTATTGAATTTTAGTACTCTGAAATTTGCCAGAAGGCTCTTGTGTAAAAATATATTCTATTCAGGTTAGTGGTGACATTGTGCTGTGTGAGCATTTGTTGTGATGAGTGTATCATTATCAACCATCCATTTTCAAATAATGAATTACCTAGTATCAACCCCTACAACTAAAAGAAATATAAAGACTGACATCTGTTTGCATTTGAACAATTCAATTTAAATTGATTAATCAAGTTGTAATTTTCAAAGAGGGTAAGGGAGCAGTAAAGCAGAGAGAGCCATCCTCATTTCATATTCAGTGCTTGGGTTGAATGCTCCAATCCCATTTCTCTCTTCTGTGCCATCCTGCTCCCTCCATCTACATCCAACCAGTTACTTAATGAAAAAGGTGATGCCCCTTTGGCATTCTCAGGTAGTTTGTCAAGAACTTAGACAATGGGGATTGGGCTTAAGGGAAAATAATTGAAGAGAAAAGTGAAATGTTTTGTAAACTGAGATTCTTATTAATCTCAAAGAAGTAAAATAATTAAAATTGTACACATATGGGGCTGGGTCAATAGCTCAGTGGTAGAGTACTTGCCTAGCATGTGTGTGGCACTGGGTTCGAAACTCAGCACCACATAAATATAAAGAAATAAAATAAAAGTATAAAAATACAATAACATTATTAAAATTATATACATAGCTTACCAAACATTGTCATAGCTAACCTGATGCATTGAGAACAAGTAAGCTATACTTACATGAATCCTTATGTTTATATGATATATTTTATGATTAGAGAACATGGTTTGAAAAAAATCATTTTCATATTAAAAACCTTGAACCAATTTGCAATTACATAAATCTAGTTTATGACTAATTCTTTGTGACCAGATTGCTGCTGGGTAAACAGATAGAGATGATCACATATTTATTAAAGTATTGCCTTATTTTGTGACTCCCTGCCTATTATAACTATTATTCATTTATTGCTCCATAGTAAGAAGCCTGTCTTCTAGGCAAAGCTTAATATTCACAAAAGGATGTCTGTAATATTCCTTCAAAACATAGTTTGAGTCAATTTCAAGCTAAAGCCTTCATAATTGTCCTAAATATGTTTACTGTGATATGGTGTATTAGGAAGGACATACTTCAGAAGCCAAGTGACAATCCCAACACTGGGGAAATACCATAATGCTAATGTTTTCATGAGCCACCCACAACCACCCATCATCTCCTACCCTCCTGATAAAAGGTGCAAACCTGAATGGAGAAATGAACACCTGACCTAGGATTGACCAATCATGAAACCCCCCACACCCTCGTTCATAGTGACTCTTTCAGGGATGGACCTTTGATAGAAGCCCAGCCAATTGGTTTCTGTTTCATAAGTTTTCCACATGAAACCAATGGGAAATATTCCCATTACTCTCAGTGTTAAAGAAAAGAGTGTGTGTTTCAACTTGATATGTGTGAATAGGAAGTAAAGGAAAAAGAGGCAGTTGAGGAGTTTAGGTCCTTAGAACTAAGTACAGTTCTGCCTTCTTTTATGTTTGGGGGGGGGGGGCAGTAATGAATTCCTCTCTATCTTAAAATGGGCCAAGTTTGCATTTTAGGTGCACACAAATAAAAGTGTCCTGGCTCACCAATGGCTTAATCTAGTTGAGCATGTTTTATCACTAATGTAATGTAAATGCTCAAATATGTATCATACACTCTTTATAAAACTGTATTCTATGCAGTGTGTCTTATTGTGCAAGAGTCAAAACCAGTCTTATTTCCAGCAGATAAAAAGAAAAATACCATGTACAACAGATCTGACTATATACTCAAGTGACACACTCACATACCACTAATGTACCTAGAGTTTAAGCTAAATAACTATAGCTTTATTTGTTTTGTTTCTGCTTTAATTTTTAGTATTTTATTTTACTAAAAACAAGAGGGCCTTAATAATAATTCTTTTCAATTGAGATAATTGTTTATACTTTTTTGGGGCATGCCAGGGATTGAACCCAAGGGTGTTCAATCACTGAGTCACATCCCCAGCCTTGTATGTTTTATTTTATTTTTTATAAATATTTTGTTTTTTAGTTGTAGATGGACACAATGTCTTTATTTTATTGCTTTGTATGTGGTGCTGAGGATCGAACCCAGGGCCTCACGCATGCGAGGCAAGTGCTCTACCGCTGAGCTACAATCCCAGCCCTTGTATGTTTTATTTTTAAGACAAAATATTGCTAAGTTGCTTAGGGCCTCACTAGATTGCTGAGGTTGGGCTTTGAATGTGTGATCCTCCTGCCTCAGCTTCCCAACCTGCTGAGATTATAGACCTGTGCCACCATGCCCTGCTATCTTAAGATTTTATAAGGACAACAAAAATTATCTTGTGGATTATATTAGCTACTTTCCACATACCGTGACTTAAAGTCTGAAAGTGTCCTCATTAAATAGCATCTGTGGCATAGTGATTATGCATTATTATTCTGCCTATTTATAGTCCAAACCTTATACAGTGTTAATGGATGGCATTGGCCAAGGAAGTCATTATAGCTCTGTCTTCCATAAAATTAGTTCTTCAAATGCACAGCAAATGAAAAAAAAAAGTCTTTATAAAGGAAGGACATAGCTAGGAATGCATTTAGCAATAACCAACAAGGGTATGGTTAAACCAGAGGAATGGTGGGACCTATATTTGAAAAGAATAAGTTAATTACTTTGTATTTGATTAAAATTGATTGTAAATTTTCATCAGGGTCAAAATTATTTTAAGTATTTATATTCTGGAAGCTAAAGCTAAATATTCTATGAATTATTTGAATATTTCTAATCCCTATTTATTAAAAGCTTATGAATTAAGACATCTAAATAATGATATGAAAAGACATTACATTATTTCTACCTATACCTATCTTCATGTGCCATCTGAAAAAATATTAACTGTATTTTATTTAGTATAATATATTACATGCAATATTATATTAATATAATGCCATTTAATATAACGTCTTTGGGAAATACACGGTATTAGTTCTGTGTTGTGAGATGATAAAACAAAAGTAACTTTGTGGTAGTGAGAATGGAAAACCTCAAAGGTTTTCCTCAGATGTGAAAAACTATAAGCAACAGTTCCTGCAAATGGCTGATGTTTCTAGTAAAGATTTAAAATCAAAATTCCTAACAGTTATAAAATGTAGACCTAAAGTCCATTTATAAAGTCATAAATGACAAAAATATTCTTAACTTTTTTTGAAGAAAAGCATGTCAAAATTATTCATCCATTATCATTTGTTTTTGTGTACATGTCTATGGGGGCGAGGTGTGGTGTATTTGTGTGTGTAAAGAGAATTCCTACTTAAAGAATGATAAACAGGCATCTTACAAGCTAAGACCCAGACTGAAAATATCCTGCTAAACTTCCCTTGGCTTCAGGACAAAGTATTAGAGCATGGAGTTAGGTGATCTAAATTCTGTTTTCAGCAAAACCTCTGCTCTAAGGAAAGAAGGCTTCCAGGAGCTGCTGTCATTTGCAGAAGAGGTGAAAAGAACAGTGGAGCTGGCCATGAAGATTTCCTATTAAAGCTAGTGCAGGCTTGCCGCTTTTCAAACCTGCCATCTTCCCTCAACCTACAAATGTGTTCTCCATGTGTTAGTTTTCTAGGGCTGTGGTAACAAAGTGCCCAAAACAAGGTGGCTTGCAAACACAGAAATTGTCTCTTACAGTTCTGGAGGCCAAAAATCCAAAATTCAGATGTCGGCAATACCTTGCTCTCTCCAGTGGTTCTATTGGAAAATCTTTGCTCTTCTGGCTTCTGCTTTTGTCTGAAGTCTTGGCAGTCTTGGACTCATGGCCATTGTCTCCCGGTGGGTCCCCACTGTCTTCCCTCTGTGTGTCTGTCTCTACATCCAAATTCTCTTTTTCGTAAGGACATTAGTTTTATTGTACTAGCACACTAATTATCTCATTTTGATTTGATTTCCTCTGTAATTTACCCTGTCTCCACATAAAGTCACATTCTGAGACACTTGGTCTTAGATCTTCAATCTGTATTTTGGGGGAACACAATGCAACTCATTTTATTCCATATTTACCCCTTCCTTTAAAGCTGCCTCACAAAAATAAGAATATAAAGGAAGTCTTAGACAAACTTTATTTAGCTTCACTTCTTGTCATTGTTATTCATCTTGCTATACCTGTGCGTACATGACTCTCTCACTCTACACTTTGTTTTCTACTAAAAATATAAATATTGTGTTAGACACATAGTTGCATTTTCTCTGAAATACTCTTCCCCCGTACTTCACTTTCTTTATACAAATACGGATAGTTGGCAAACAATTCCCTATAAGAAACTTTAATGTTATTCTCAAACGCATTTCTTTCTACTCTACCTCACCTAGGTAGTTCAGCTTCCATGGAGACTGGGGTCCACTACCAGATGGGCTGGTCATGCCAAAATAAGAAATACTGTAAAGCTTCTGCAGTGAAGGAAATTCTCTGGGAAGGTGACAAAGAGAGCCATCCCTACCATGCCTCATTTTGGAAGAATATTGTTTGTGAAGCCAAGGAATACATTTCTAGGGGACAAGGGATTAGTGAGTGGCATGGGAAGAACTTCTAGTCTTTAGGGGCACTGGGAACAGTGGATAATATCTATTCTTCATAAGGAAAAGGGTTCTTCTCACAGCTTTGATTGGCTTGGTGAGAGTTTGTATACTGGATTTTTGCCAAAAATAATTCTCTTTTTTTTTTTACCTTGTGGCATTGTCCCTTGCTTTCCCTACTAGCACCTCTCATGTTCAAGGCTCGGTTAAAATTATGCTGAGTTGTTGACATCTCTGAATCTTTGAAAGACAGGTGAACCTGTTGGTGCTAAAGTAATCAGCAGCATCCTATTTTGCCTAGCATGCCTTACAAACAGCATTCTCATTTTCTCTGTGTGCTGTGACATAACACTTTGCTCCATACTGATAAAGCAACAAGATTATGAGAGACACACCCATAGTTGAACAAAGTTAGATTTACTAACCTGTTGCATCAAGGAAGAACATGTGCTCTGGCTGATCCTGGAGTGTCTCAGTAGGAAGAAGTTAGTAAGCAAGGAGGGAAAACTTTCTGAGCACAGGAAGCAAGATATGCAATGCATAATGTTATGAGTCATGAAGATGCAATTAAGGAGCAATATGAAGTTTGTTATGACAGGAACATAGGCTCATGCGGGGGTAAACAGGAATAAGAAATAAGCAAGAAATGAGCTGTCCTGGAGAGTTTTGTGCATGCCTGATAATGATGTGGAACTTTTTTCTATAGGCAATGGAATATCATTGAAGGATTATAAACATACTAGGTCATACTCTACATGCTGGTGATACAATCATATTTACATTTTGAAATACTTTTTTAAAATCAAAAAAAGATTATATTTGAAGGCTTGATATATTTAACATATTAAAAAAGATTAGACTTTGGAATAGAACTATGGCTTTAGAAATGATTTGTTTTATGTCAGAGATGATATTTATGACTATATAGGTGATAGCCATGGATTAGAACCAAAACTCCAGGCCAGGAATAGTAAATGTATTTCAACACACAGTAATAAATCTGATACATCTGAAGTGCTTTTCTAGAGTGCTTGGTGCAGAGTGAGTGTACAGCCATAGGAACATGTGTTAGGAAAGGGATCAATTAACCACAGTTTTCATGGCTTGAAAAGGGAGTCATGACACACTTGCCATGTGAAATAGGCATTACAGGCTCTCTAACTGGGAACCATTTCACAATTTACTCTTCCTTCTAGACCCTCAGTTTTTCTTCAAGAGGCCAATCTGCTGGAAATAGTTCATGTTCTGCAGGAAAAAATATAGATAACATGGGACAACTTTGAGAGATATTCATGATGCGTTATCCCATCTGTTTTTGCAGAGGAATTTATTTCAGAGCCTATGCCTATGCACATCGGCACTTGACAGTTCCCCAAACACAGGAATCGGTTTAGAGATTGTCATGTGATGCAGTTGAAGCTGATGAGATAGATGCCAGGAGAGTTCTTCTAAGGGGTTCCTGGAAAAGAAGTTCTTGGCTCTTAAAAGAAAACCAGGATTAGACCAGCTTTAATGACTCAACAAATATTCATATGTTGAAAGAAGTCTATTACTTGCAATCTAAGAATACTAAGTAATGAGGACTTTGCTTTCCTTACTTTTGCAGAACTCCCAAGTTTCTAACTTCAATGACGAGGTGAATGGTGATATCATTCTTCAATCTGGACAATAGAAAAGGAAAAGGCTTTAATCTTAGTTACGTTGGATTTGTGAGACATAAGACATCCAGAAACAAATATCTAAAAGGGATGTAGCTTGGAGTTTTAGAATTAGGTTTGGTTTTAGTCTTGTTTTTAGGTTCAGGAGATCAATGAATGTTCTTTTAGTTAGTAACACAGTACCTAGAATTGTAGAGAAGGCAAAATATCAATATCTATTGAATGTAATGTAGCAAAGTATTGTTTTTTCAAATTTTTGTAGATTATGTTCCCTGTCATTGTAAAATATATTTCTTGTAATAAATAGTAGTTGAAAGAATTTTAAAGATGATGATAAAGAGTGAGAAACATTTTTCTTACTGAGAAAGTAAAATGCTACTGATGAAATAGGAAGATACAAACTTCACATGGAATATTCTCACTCTTTCCAAACTCATCCACGATTCTCTTAATAGAAATTTCTGATGCAACTACAGTATTACAAAGAGTCAAATTTGGGTAGGACCAATATTTTGTTTAGTGACTGTATGTCTTAACTATCCAGGTCTTAGAAAAATGTCTTCTTTATGTCACTAATCCTTTACAATTCTGACTCATCCAGTTTCCTATCATCCAAGTAGCCATCTTTGCTGAACATCTCATTTCTTTTCCAATAGTAATTTCTGAATTTTCAAAAAATTTATCCACCTTCTTTATCTTATAAGATTTTTAGATGACTAACAGTAAATAAGTTTGTTTAAAAAATGAAACAAGAAAAATCACCAGGTTTAATTATTGTAGATAAATAATCTTATATATATATATATATGATATTTTAAAAGGAAATACCATTGCAATTGGCTCATGTGAATGTAGGTTTCAAAATTGAACCATAGGAAAAAAATTCATTGTCACTGAGGAAGTGAGTTATGGGGTGAGTTATAGGAGATCTTCAAAGTCTCAGTCAGATCTCAGTTGGATTGAAACTTAATTTTTCTTTTAAATAGATCTGAAAGGTATGGATCACTGCCTTTTGCAGCATCCATGTAGTCCTAAAATTTTTGGCTGACACTTAACAAAAAATCAGTGGTATTTTAGAAACATTCTTTTTTGTGGATTTGTTTGAGCAGTTAGACTAATTTGCTTTATCATCAAGGTAGAAACCATATAATACTGTAGAATGAACTTTTTTTGTGTGTGTGCTTCGATGAAATATAGGGTCACGTGAATGCTAGGCATGCAATCTACCATAGAGCTACATTTCTGGTCCCATGACCATTCTAATATAGATGCGTATTCAGCAATTTCTGCTTTGTTGAGTAATGTATGTTATAGTTTCAAAATATAACTGAGACATTTGCTATTCATTAAATAATATTAAATTATAGTCCACAAATACATTCTTCTAAGAATCTGAATAAAGATCTCATCTGAAGGAAAGAACAGAATATTTTGTTCCTTACATTATATCTAAATAAAATAAATAAAAGTAGAAAGTTTAAAATGCATATTTTACCTTGAATATACACACAAAAAAATTTCTTAAGGAGTAATGATGATAAAAACTATTCATTACAGCATCATTGTTCCAATATAATTTTATAAAGCAAAACTATTTTATATAAGAAAACAATTAAATTTTCCATCATTGGAGAGCAAGCTGAATGAGCTATAGTCTAATTGCATAATGGAATATAATGCAGCCATAGAAAATATTAAGAAAGGTCTTTTTCTATGACTCTAGTGATGTCAGAGACATATTGCTGCATAAAAAATCAAATTGCAGAAGAATAGCAGATTATACTTTTCAGGAATTACGTTACACATTTTGTTTTTTTTTTGTTTTTTTTTTTTATTTTAATTTTTATTTATTTTTCTCAAAAGTTGCATTTAAATACATGTTATCAAACATAACAGGAAAAAAACAAATTTTCAGAAGCTGTACACACTATTCACTGAAAATATTTGTTGAGGCAAATAGGAAAAAAAATTATTACAATCATAATTTTTCTAACTTTGCACAAAATTATAAGCAGATTACATTCTTCATATTAAACATTTTTATATGCACTTTCAATGAACAGTATATATATATATATATATTTATATATATTTTTTATCAACCATCTTTACTATACCCATTCCCCTTTCCTGCCCCCCACCTCCCCCATGTCGTGTCCAATGTTTCTCTATTTCTCTTATGTTTCCCATTCCCACCTCCCTTATTCATCAGCATCCACTAATCAGAGAGACCATTCGGCATTTGGTTTTTTGGGATTGGCT
>PVHX01018210.1:0-37756 GCA_004024805.1 Geosciurus inauris | reverse complement strand
CTGGCCATGACCAGGCAGAAGAGGAGCACCCACAGGTCCCGGCAGAAGCCACGGTTCAGCGTCAGGAATCCCAGGAGGGACACCAGGGTACTGAGCAGAATGGCCAGCACGTTCTCCTTGATGTCTTCAGTGCTGTGGAAACACGTGACACACACAGGAAGCCGGAGCTGAGCTGGTCCCGCCAGGAGCAGGTTCTCACGTGCGTCTCGAAAGGCCAGCGGCAAAGGGGTGCTAGCGTAAGCAAGCCTCTCATTTAGCTGAGATTTTAAGGCTTCTTCCTCTCCTATTCCTGTACTGTTTAAACAAAATCCTTATTTTTGGCCCCGAGGATCTGTTATTGGAATAGAGGACAAACAATCCCACGGGATCTCCTTGGCCTCTGTGCCGGGCTCGCTGGGAGGGGCAGTCAGAGGTGGCGTCCAGCCACAGGTCTCAGAGCTTCGCCCCCAGTGCCGCCATGGAGTGGGAGGGGCGGCGGCTGACACCTGGGTGAAGTGGGAACTTGCTCTCAGACACCGTCTCTACAGCCAGAGTCTGATGCCCAGTTTGAAGAGCCAGAGAGCCGAAGGGAACTCAGGACTCACAGTGCAGGGGGCCAGCGGGCCGTGGCCTTGCTGTCTGCCTGGCACCTGTCTTTGGTGGGACACCCCACGTGAGGTGGCGGGTGAGAGGGGCTCATCCAGACTGGGAAGTCGCAAAGGGATAGGGCAGGGAGGGTTGGGACCTGGGGACACAGGGGCAGCAGGGCCAGCTCATGGAACTGGGTGGCCCGGGGACGGCAGGGGACAGAGGAGCTGCAGGATGGGAGGGAGTTCAGGGGTCCCAGTGCCCGAGAGGGTGGGGATGACTGCAGGGGAAGAGCGGGGCGAAGGGTGAACTTGGGCAGGGCCCTGCCTGCAGAGGCGGCCAACTTCAACGGGAGGACTCGACACAGGGTGGGGCTGGGAGGTGGTGGCTGAAGTGGAGACGTGAGGCCACCAGGAGGTCCAGGGGAGGGGACCTGGGGTCCAGTGGGCTGGTCACAGGATGCAGAGTGCATGTCTAACCCGGCAGGTCCTGCTCCTGTGCAGGTTTGTGCCCTGAGCTGATCTCTTTAGGCAGGGACAGTGGCTGCTTTGTGCTTGGCGTGGGGACAGTCACAGACATTTTTAAATTAATAGACATTGGTTTTTAGAGATAGTGTCACCTCACTGCACAATTGGGGTAGAGCAGAGCCCCTCCCCCTCAGGCACACGCCACTGCCCAGCCACACGCCCTCCTGCATGGGACGCTGACCTGGACCGATGACCTACAGTGCACACTGTTCCCGAGTCCGTCCCCGGGTTCACTCTTGGAGCTGTGTGGTCTGCGGGTCTCGACAGGCTGACGGCAACACCCTGTGGTTCCACAGAGCCCTGAGACCTGGGTGCTCCAGCTGTTCTTCCTTCCTGCCCACCCCGCAATGGCGACCGTCTCCTCTTCTCCAGTTTGGCCTTTTCCAGAACTGCCTTCAGCAGGGATCGCAGGCAACACTTGGAGAGGGCTTGTCCACATGGCAGTGAGCAGGAAGGGGCTCCAGGCCTACGGCTCGTGGTGCATCTCCCTCCCCTTCCGTTGCCACGGGCACAACACTGTTCCTCTACCATTTCCCGCTGAAGGACTTCTTGGTGGCCACCACTTTGGGCAGTCATGGACAAAGCTGCTGTGACCATTCACACTGGTTTTGAGTGGACGTGCGTTCTCAGCTGAACACCTAGGGCACGGTGGCTGCATCGTCAGCTGAGGACACGTTGGTCCCATTAGGAGCTGCGGAACTGCCTTTCACGGTGACTGCGCCAGCTCACATTCCCACCAGCACTGAGAGCGCCCTGAGGCCTGTGCCCCCAGTCAGCTTCTGTCCACCCCCAGCTGTGCAGGGGCACCTCCCTGTGCTCCAACTTGCCATTCCCTCGTGACCGGAGGTGCTCCATCTGTGTGTCTTCTCTGGTGAAGTTCTTGTCCTGACCTTAAACCCATCTGGAGGCTGTTCACTTTCTCACTGAGTTTAATGTGCTCTTTGTATATTCTGTAGGATAACAGTCCTTTATCTTCCAGTCCATGGGATGTTTTTTAATAAATGAGTGACAAAAATCTGATACTGACAGTTGGTGTTTTAACAGTCAAAGAAAATTGGAGAGACAGCTAAGGAGACACAATTAAGTGCATGAATCATCAGGTAGGGGTGCAAGTGCACACATGTACCCATGGCAGTGTGGAAAGAGACTCGGAATATGTGGAGCCACACATCTCCCAATGTGTATGGAGAGAGGAGGTGAGAGAGTTCAGAGATGCAAAGAAACAGAAAAAGGAATGCCTGCCGTGAGCTAAGCCAAGCCAGCCAAGAAGCCCAGCTCAGACCTTCCACGGAAGGAAGGACGGGAAGCAGGTGGCAGCCACGAGAAGGCAAGTGGCACCCACTCTGGCTGCAGCTGACGTCCCTCAGGACAAGGGGAGCAGCGTGGGCAGACAGCAGGTACCCGGGTTCCTGAGGCACATGCTGAAATGAAAAATGACTTTTGGGGAACTAAGATACATTTAATGAAAAGGGAAACCCAAGTCTTATTTCTAGTTCATATTTTAGCAAAGCTACATCTGGTTGGTCCATTCAGGGCCGTCACTTGCTCTTTAGAGCGCTCGTAACATTTTGATGTGCGCTTAAAAATATAAAAGTCTAGGAAATAACATAAAAATTCCCTGGAAGAAAAACCCTTCTATTTGGAGAAAGAACAAAGTCCCTACAGAGCATATTCCCCCTGGTTTTCCTCTCGGGGACATTGTTCCTTAACCCAGCCCCAAACTCCCTTCCCTGGGCTTCTCACACATCCGCACTTGAACCCTGGGGTAGGAACCTGACTCGGTGCTGTGATGTGCTGTGGAGTCATCCCACAGAGCAGAGGGACCAAGCCAGGGTAAACAGCACTCCCAGGAAGCCACACAGCTGGGGAGTCGGGACACGTGCCTTGAAGAGCCACGTCAGAGTGAGGAGGAGGTCCCCGCGATGGCGACCAGAGGATTCCCCACAGGAAGGACGACTGGAGGAGGGCAGGTGATGCAGTATCCCCCAGAGTGCGGCACGCGGAGACCGCAGGAGGGCGCTGGCTCATGGGTCTGCACTGCTGCAGCTTCTGGGGACCCTCAGAGAACACGACGGAAGGAGCTTCCCCCAAGGCTCTGGTGCCACCAAGTAGGTACGAGCAAAAGGCGTCAAATATATAGCACACGAAGACAGTAGGTGCCACAGCAAGAGGACAGAGCAAGGGAGGAGGTGGGCCAGGCCGATGCCTGGGGAACAACACTCCAGGCAGAGGCCCCCACGCTGCCGAGGGCTTGTGGCTGCAGGAGGCCCTGGCAGGGTGCAGGGCAGCAGGAAGCCGGCCCAGGTGTGGGAGCCCATGAGAGGACTGGATGAGGTCAGACGGTGCCTGAGTGGCTGCGCCAGGGGTGCTCGTGGGCACCGTGAACGCCTTGTTTCATTCTGAGAGGGGTGGGGGCCTCTGCGGGTGCTCGGAGCCCTTCCAGACCCCACTCTGCTGTGTGAGGGTCGAGCTTGAGGAGACCAGGGAGAGGCAGGGGAGATGCTCCTGCTGCAGCCCGGAGTCCACGTAGGAGCGGGGACCAGGGTGGCCCTGCTAGCGCTGGAAGGAGCGGGAGACGCAGGTGAAAGAACTGAGCACAGCTTCCAGCAAGAGCCTGAGTGCAGGTGTGAGGGAAGAGACGGGGCCTCTCGGCTCGGATGGGGCCACCCCAGGTGAAGCCGGCCTGTGCGAGGTGAGCCCGAGGGCCTGGCTCTGGACCGCGATCGTGAGGCGTTGGTTTCATAGTTAGACTAGTCAGGAGTTCGGGAGAAGGTTCACATTAGGGTAGAAGCCTTGAGACTGAGTGGAGTCACCAAAGAAAGGGCAGCTGGAGAGACAGAGCCAGAGGCCTGACAGGGACCCCATAACTCCCTGCCTAAGAAGAGTGCCCAGTGCGATGGACGCAAGGCCAGAGCAGCTGGGCACTGGAGACCAAAAGAGGAGCGAAGGGCGAACCAGGAGCGAGGGCGCAGTGCCGCCCAGGAGCGCTGAAGCGGGGCCCATGCTGGCCCTGACAGGGTCTCCACGAAGAGGGAAGGGGGAAGACAAGATGGACACATGAGGGACAGAGAAACAGGACGGCAGCCAGCGGTGAGGAGGTGTGGGCCTCCAGGATCCCCAGGGACGGAGAGGTCACAAAGATTCACAAAAATTTTGTGAGTGAGGAGGAGGTCCCCTGATGGCGACCAGTGGATTCTGCACAAGGACAGACTGAAGGAGGGCAGGTGGTGCAGTATTCCACCAGAGCGCGGCACGTGGAGACTGCAGGAGGGCGGCCTTGCAGAGGGAGCTGCTCCCTGGAGCTGAGTGAGGGCCCCTCCTGCTCCATCTCAGCTGTGCGCCTCCTCAGGAGGCCTCCAGCCACCTGAGGGGTCCCTCCACGCCAGGCCTCCCTGGGCACCCTGCTGGCCCCTCTCACCCTTCCCTGTTCCTGCCTCTGTGCAGCCCGGGGACAGGGCCAGCAGTGACGTTCATCACCCCAACCAGTGCCCCGCACGAGCCCAGCAGTCGCAGGTGCCTGGGGATTTGGTGGATGAATTGGAACGATGGGCAGCTCCTCGTTTTAGATGCTGCCCTGACTGACAAGGGGGACGAAAGGAAAACGTGGGTGTTTTGCAGGAAGGGATGGAAACCCAACACACCAGGAGGACAGCTGGGAAGAAGGGCTGCAAGTGAGGGCCCAGGACACTCCTGCCGAGAGCACCATGCCAGGAGAGCTGCCCAGGCTGGAGAAGAGCCCCAGGCGGAGCCTTGGCTAAGGGTGTCCCTGCCGCCACCACCAGGCCACCGCCGCCAAATCCCTCCTCCGGCTGCCCAGCCCTGGAGGCTGATTTCTGCTGTGCATGACTTCTTTCTAAGCTTAATATTTTGGCACTTGAAGTTCTTTTGTCCATGCCTCGCTTTAAAAATAATGCCCCCTGCAGCTCCAGAGGCTGAGGCAGGAGGATCGCAAGTTCAAAGCCAGCCTCAGCAATGGCGAGACGCTAAGCAACTCAGTGAGACCCTGTCTCTACATAAAACACAAAATAGGGCTGGGGATGGGCTCAGTGGTTGAGTGCCCTGAGTTCAATCCCCGGTACCAAAAAAAAAAAAAGCCCCCCCCTGAATGTCAAAGGTAGCAGTTGTCAACTACAAACAATGTGAAATTTACAGTGAAAACTCCTGCTTCCTTGACCTTTGGCACGCAGAGCTCCTAGCGGAGGACATAAGTGAGCCACCTACCAGCCAAGGCGGGAAGGAGGAGGGAGGTGACCGCTGACTCTGGGAACCCCTGTGACCCCCGCCCCCGTGACTCTGAACTGCGGAGGAACTCCTTTGGGTCCCCTTTCTCTGGAGCTCTGAGCTGTGGGCAGCCGTGTCCTCGGCAGACTCTGGACTGCACGGGCGGAGCACACACCAGCTGACAGGGGACCTCGGGGCGTGTCCAGCTTCCAAGGCAGGACAAGGACTCCGATGGACCCAGCTCTGTTTTAGGGTCTGGATCTGACAGCAGCTGCTGTGGCCAAACTAATTGTTTTATTTTATTGTAAATGTTTCTTCCTTCTGGGCTTTGGGTCTCGCGACAGTAATAATAAGGATGTCAGCAACTCCAACCTAAAGAACTCATCACAGGCAGGATTCATTTAGCATCACAGCCTCCCACTGAACAGGAAACAGAGGCCGAGAGGCCTCGTATTCGCCCAAAGGCCACAGTGTGGCCGGTGAGCAGGGGACAGATTCAAGCGCCAGCAGCTACTGCAGAGCCCAGGGGCTGCCTGTGCCTGCTAGGGGGTCCTTGTGCAAGGGAACAGGTGCTGCTAGGTCATATGGACACAGGTTCAAAACCCTCTGTGGCTCTCCAGAGACAATGAGAGCCACGAGCTATCAAGGTTCCAAAGGGGCAGTGACCATTATCCTTCTCTCTTATCCCTAGGCTGAATTTCTGGCTAATTTTTCTGTCCCAATGTAGATTTGAGATTTTTAAAATTTTTTTGTACTGGGGATCTAACCAGGGGTGCTTTACCACTGAGCTACATCCCCAGCCCTTTTTTATTTTTTTCTTTTGAGACAGGATCTCAATAAATTGCTGAGGATCTCACTAAGTTGCCAAGGTTGGCCTTGAACTTGCCATCCTCCTGCCTCAGCCTCCCGAGTTACTGAGATTACAGGCATGGGTCACTGCACCCAACTTAGATTTGTTGTTAATATCAAGGGTTAACACAAGCTACTCCAACTCCCAATGATTCTTTTTTAACAGGAAAAAAATTAATATTTAAAAGAATGCCTCATCTCACAGAATGTATGCTCTCGGATTATTACTTAAGCATTCAATGTCCCCTTCCATGTGCCCCTTGAGTGACATAGCATTGCTGGCAAAGCCATTAGAACTCCATTCCCTGACTGGTGGGTCTGGAAATTTACTGTTGTAATTTTGCGAGACGGTCGTTTTCTTCCAATGCTATTGCACTGTTTAGGACATTGCTATAACGTTACCATAACAAGTTGTCCCCAGGGGACCAGCAGTTGCAAGACAGCCTGGCTGTCACCCACAGGCTGGCACCGAGCTGCAGAACAGCCTTTGCCATGATGGCGTTAGTAACAGCATTGTCACTTCTCCAACCAACCTGCCAGCAGAGCCACAGCCCTGCAGATCACAGTAGGCCCTGCACAGCCTGAAGCGGGGGGCGCGGGCAGAAGCCCATGCCCAGCCCCTCCCCATCAAGCCCTGTCTGACCCCAACCCGCTCTGGTGCTCATCCCCTGCCACTAGGTATCTTATCCTGAGACGGGCGACAGGAGGTGGGAGGAGTCAGTGCTGGCGTCTCTGCACATCGCAGGGCAGCGGGAGGTTGGGATCCCTGTCATCCTGTCTACTCCTTCCCCAGGGCCACACAGCCAGGCCAGGCCCTATGCTGCAGGTGACACCAACACTGTCCCAGGAGAGATGAGCATACACAAGCAGAGCTACGCACGATCTGTCCCCAAGCTAGCCTGAAACCCAAACCAGGTCCCCACTCCTTGCACTGTGACTGCTACACTCAACGTTTTAAGTTGTTGGGGTCTGTCTGCCCTGGCCCTGGGTTCCCAGCAAAGGGGCGCAGCCTGGCAACATTGCGGGAGGCTTGGCAAGCAGCAGCTTCTAAAACCATGCAAGTGTGCACAACTGCCCGCGGCGTCTTGCGGCTGTGCGTGCGCAGGCTGGTGGCTTACCGATCAAGTAACGCCAGCAAGGTGAGACGGTCATACCAGACTTTAATCCACTTGCCGGGGAAAATGATAAACTTGTAAAACTGCTCTCGGTTAAACTTTCCTTGTGCTGAAGAACATGACGAGTTTTCCACATCTGGACTCACGTGCTTCAGATACCAAAAGAAACAACAGAGAGAGGGTTTCAAGGAGGTGAGCCAATGTCACAGACGCCACGGCCCAAAAGCAGGTGCTCTGCATCTGAAATGGGCACCCTAAAGAAGAACAGCCGTGGACAGCTGCAGCTCCAGACCGACACGGTCCAGGCCCATGGCAGAGCGCCATGGAAACTGCTGCTCGGCCGTCAGAGCTGCGGCTCCCCGGGCCAAGAGACTCCCTGGAAAGGAGCCCCCTGGCAAGTGCGGATCCAGCCAGAAGATCCCAAACGACCTGACTTTTAAAAGTGTGCTATTGAATGCCATGTTGAAAACATTCAAATCTTACTGCGAGCACAGAGATGCTGATGGGTGTCATCAAGGTCATTGAAACTTGCTGTGGCAGAATCTGAAACAGTTGCTAATACAAGTCTAAAGCCAGGAGGCCTGAAGCAGGGAATTTCAGAGCCAGCCCGTAGCAGCTTTAACCCCGATTCACTCTCATCCTGTAGGAAATCATTCAATTTTGAAAAAAAAGTGGGGGGTGGTGCTCGTTGGTGGTCTACCCAGTCCTTAAGGAGGGACTCCGCAGAGCCCAGCCCAGGCCGGGGAGAGGAATCTAGGAACACGACAGGCTCAGAAGAAAATCAGGCGCTGGCTGTGGCTCAGCTCGGGGGCTGCACCCCCTCAAGGACAGCTGGACTCTGCTGCGGGGAGCGCTGGGACCTGGATGGACTGAAGCCCAGGGAAGGGCAGGGCAAGAACACAGAGGCAGGAAGACGACGTCAGAGGGTGGTGCCAGACCTTGCGTCTGTCAACACCTGGTGTGGCCTTTAGAGTGAGTGGTCAGACAGCCTGTTGCCTGGCATTCCCAGAGAGTTCGCTCACAAGTAAGCACCGTGGAGCAGCCATCTCACTGTTCATCTCCAGTGGAGAGGGACACGCCCCACGCTGCCTGATCTCCCAGAGAATGAGCGTTTGCCCTCTTTACAGAGAGTGTGTCCAGTATGAATACTGACCTGTGCCTCAGTGTCCTCCAAAACCAGGCAACCCTACGTCCTCTGCTGCTAAACCCACCCTGGGGTGGCTGCCGAGCGCCTCCTTGTGCCCCAGGCCACGCGAGGCGTCACGCTGTGCTGCACACCAGGACTCTGCCCTGTGGAGGCCTTCGTCTCTACACTAGGTCATCACAGCGACCGTGCTTTAAAAAATATGCTTATTAAATATTAGATAGAAGCAAACACATATTTTAAGCGTGTACAAAGAGTAAAGAAAAAGCATTTGTTGATCACACATTGCCCAGTACAGGAAAGAAACATCACAGATAGCGCCCAAGCCCCCTGGGCTCTGCGCCCCAGTCCCACCACCTTCTTCCCCACTAGGGGGAGCAGCTATCCCGAGCCTGCTCATTTATCAACCCTTCCTTCTCTTCTTTTAGTGCACCTCCTTCCAAAACTTCCACACTGCCCAGTTTAGTGTCAAACTTCACAGATGTGAAGTCACGACTCACCATCTGCCTTTCTTTCCACTTAATATTACATTCCCAGGTTGATCTAGACTGGGTTTTATAGCTGGAATGTCTGTTTCTTCTGTTGCGTAATATTCCACTACATGGATGATTCGCTTATGCATTTTCTGGGGGACACATAAGGTCTTGTTTCTCTCTCCATTTTCTTTTTGGCTGCTGTGCATGCTCTTGGACAGGTCTCTTAGTACAAAAGTGCTATGATTCCTTAAAAATACACACCTGGGAATGGAACTGCCAGGAAATCTGATGTTCAACTGTACTAGGAATACA
This sequence comes from Geosciurus inauris, assembly GCA_004024805.1. Classification (NCBI taxonomy): domain Eukaryota; kingdom Metazoa; phylum Chordata; class Mammalia; order Rodentia; family Sciuridae; genus Geosciurus; species Geosciurus inauris. The sequence goes on along the minus strand of PVHX01018210.1, from coordinate 28,545 downwards.
GAGGCTTCCCAGGCAAAGTACACATCCGCCAGATGGGATGCTAGTCACAAAAATGTCCCACCTACCCAGCAACATCATCTGCTTTCTGAGGGGTCCTGCCAGGTCAGTCTCACAGGCTGTCTGCAGGTGTTCCATGGCCCATGCCCTCACTGACATTTAACACTGCTGGGCGATCTTTCCATTTCTGCTAACCAGGTAAGTATAAAATAGCATTTAATTTTAATTCTAATTTGCATTTCCCTCTTTACTAATAAAGCTGAACATCTTTGTTCACTTTAACTTTCTCTTCATGGAATCATTGGCCCGTTTCTCTGCGGGGCTACTTGCTGCCTCTGACGTGTGTCTACGCATGTGTGTGTGTGCACACCTCCCACGTGGTCAAGACCTTGGTTAATTATGTCTTGCGAATATGTTCCCAGACTGAGGCTCGTCTCTTCACTTTCTTGATGATATTCTTAACGGACAGGAACACTGGATGTAAGGAAGTGGATGTAATCCCCCACCTTCCCTCTGCCATGCCGAACCTCTGCACTTCCTGGGCTGCATCCGCGATCGCTGCACCCCAAGGTGGAGGTGTGCTCGGTCGCACCACCTTCATTAAATTCTGTGGTTTTGCCTTTCACATCAAAGTCACCAGTCTACCGGGGATTTGTCTCTGTCCGTGCCCTAAGACTGGTCCCGCTCATTTCTCACACAGGAATGATCCTCCTTGTCCCACGTACGTGGGGGTTGCCAGCATCCTGCTGGCCCAACACCGGGCACTGCTGTGGCCTTCACCTGCCTCTCCCTCTGCCTCTTCTCTGAGGAGGGGCGTGTGGGCTAGCCCCCATCCTCTGTGCCTCGCTCCCTCTCTCTCTCTTTTTTTTTTTTTTAATATTTTTTAGTTATAGATGGACATAATATCTTTATTTTATTATTTATTTTTATGTGGTGCTGAGGATCGAACCCAGTGCCTCACACAAGCGAGGCAAGCGCTCTCCCACTGAGCCACCGCCCCAGCCCTCACGCCCTGTCTTATCATCCTCTGCGTCCTTCTTTCTCTCTGCTACCTCAAAATGCCTCCTTCAGATCTCACTCCCAGCCCTGCAGGCCCTGCTGGTGGGTCTGCCTGCCTATGAAGTCCAGGGGCTTATTTCCATCCTGCTATTTCCGTCTCTGTATCTGGAGTTTTGCAGATTTGCTTCTTAGTTATGATTTCAATCCCTTCTTTGGCTTCTTTCGACGTGCTCAGTGTCCTGGCTCCGGGTTCAGGGGCTGCCCCTGCCCTCTGCTGACCTGGCTGCTCCGAGTCCTGCTTCCTGGTATAGTTTGTAGCTTTCCAGGTCCCCGTATCCCTCTGGGGTCTCCATTTCTGTGCACTTCCTGAGAGTGGCCTTAAAGCTCTGCTCTTCCACACTGAAACCCGCTCTCATCTCCGCCAGGCACCGGGAAGCACTCAGCGCAGCACCTCTTCAGTGAATCCTTCAAGGCTCCTGGACCATCCACATGGTGTGGATGAAGGTGCAAATCCGCCTGCAGGTACAGCATGCTCATGGAGCCTGGGGACAGATGTCTGCCCCTATGCCCAACCCGGGGACTGAGGCAGGAGTTTTCATGTAGTGCTTCTGTGGCATGGTGACTGCAAGGAGCTCAGCAGCCCAGGTGAGGGGAGGCTGCTACAGGACGCCACCCTGCTCTGCCTCCTGCTCCCAGGCAAACGACCCCCACTTCCTCGCCCCCTGCAGTGTGGTCACTCATCACTGCTCGCTGCATCCCTGGGCCTTCTGAGGGTGTCCCAGGCCCTGCAGGTTTTTCATTTCTAGTCTGTGTGTTAAGTTGTGGTTAAAAAAACCCATAAAATTAATAACCATTTTTAAGTGCGTTTGCTCCCTGCTTACACCATGTCACGGAGCTCCAAAACCTTCCCGCAACCCCTGGCCACCTCTGTCGTACTTCTGTCTGTGGACGGACTGCTCTAGGAACGTGGATGAGTGGACCCGACAGAATTAGTGTTTCTGTAGCTGGTCAGTTTCACTCAGTGTCTTCGAGTTTCGTCACATCATAGCAGGCCCAGGAATCTCCTTCCTCTTCAGGGCTGAATAATACTCCATTTGCACACACACTGTGTTTCGGTCACCCACTCCTTTTGGCCAATGTGAATGATGCTGTTGCACACAGTGTGTGCAGGCACCTTTTCCAGATCCTGCTCTCAATCCTCGGGAGGCACCTACTTGGTCCCCTCAAGTCACGCTTCCATTTGTGGCTCTCCCGTGTGTTTTCAGAATGGATGTCAGGCAGCTCTCACTCCTATGGGCTCATAGCACAGGCCCAGGAGACTGAACCGACGGCAGAAGGAGGCGGGGAGGAGGGGAACCGCTGTGGCAGGACCTCAGGGCGGCATGGCCACTCCTCCAGGCCCCGCAGAACTCCATCAGGACGTGGTTCTCAAAACCTCCCCTCTCCCCCTGCCACCTCCTGACTGGCTGATGAGGCTGGGCTGATTCCAGGGTGGAACCCAAAGGCAGGAGGAGGGACACCTGTCCACAGGGGGGCGGCACACAGACCAGGCGCCCTGCGCCCCGAACAGGCATCTGAAAGCTGCCCAGACCCCGGCACAGGAACGGCTGCTTCTGCCCACGAGGGGCCTGGAGGCCCCCCAGCACCCGTTCCTTGAACCCACGGACAGGACGTGCAGGAAAGCCCCATGTGCACAGGGACCTGGCCCCGGGATCAGTGCCACGCACAAAGGGTCAGGGTGACACGAGCCAGGCCGTAGTGCTCCTCTTCTGAGGGTGACAGGAGGACTCCCCCACCTGGGCTCCGGCACACCCGAGGGGTACTGACAATGTCACAGGAGGGCAATGTCCACATCTTTTGTAAAGCTTAACAATTCTGATTTGCTGAGCTGTTTATTGCTGCCTTAATGAAAATTCTTGTTTTAAAACATTTCAGAATTTACTGGAAAGAAGAAATAATGTGATTCTTTTATGGAAAAATAACAGTCCTAGAATTTCAATTCTTTCACCTTAAGGTACCAAGGAAGTTAAGAGCCTCATGCTTTGGTGAATTACAAAAATTATTCTTTGCTTACTTCCTGGTACAAAATGCAAAATTGAATCCAAATTTTCTGACCATTTTAATACCATTCATTCACTCAGCTGATAGAGTGTTTATTGTATTGATTATATAAATGGGAAGGACAAGAGAGTTCCTTCTTGGGGGGCAGGGTTGGCAATTTCTGGGAATAGAAAAGCAACCTGTCCGTAACAGCGCCCAGGGACGCGCGCGGAGACAGCGCCCGGGGACGCGCGCGGAGACGTGTCTGCGGACGTGAAGGACCTAGGACTGGAAAGGGTGGCCCTCCCCACTACCCGGAGCCCTGCTGTTCCGAATGGGCCACCTGGCGAGTTCCAGAGAGCAGTGCCACCCCTGCCAGCCCTCTTCCAGGCAGCTGTCACCATCTCCATTTAACAAAGGAGGCCCTGCTCAGCCTGAAGCCACAGCCGGCTCCCGTGTGGGCTCCTCCAGTGACCCAGGTGAACCCACGGTCACAGCACCCACTCCACTGGCCACATGAAACCTCTTCCAGCAAGACAGACAGAGCTCAAGAGGCAGCGCACGGGTCCCGCTGGGAACGCCAGGTGGAAAGCATGCGTTGGAACAGAGCCCAGAGGACAGCGGTGGGAGAGCGATCCCGCCTGCAGCACAGCAGTAGGCAGAGGCCATCAGTGGGGGCACTGGAGCGCGAGCAGCCCCTCACCTACAACGATCTGGTCAGGCTGGCGGCTGCGAGGACTGACCATGCGCAGGAGAGCTAACACATGCGAGGCCCAGGACGTGCAAGAGAGATGAGGCCGCCTCCGCGGAGCCTCCCAGAGTCAGAGGGGTCCCAGATGAACCCAAACTGCAGGCCTCCCTTACAGGGACCTGGGAGATCCTCACAGGTTCTCAGGTGAGAGGTGGAGATGGGGAAGCAGAGGGACAGGAGAGCGGAGTCCACTGGGCACGTGGGCAGCTCCTAGCACACACACAGCCGCATTCAGACGGTGGGCTGGTGGGACGCTGGTGCCAGGGGGGGCTGGGAGAGCTCCCAGCAGAGGGCGAGACAAGAACTGCGTCCAGTACTGACAAAGGGCAAAGGGAAGGGACCGAGTTAGGTCCCGCCAACGCCCCAGGACAGGACCCTGTGCGTCCCGTGTTGCGAGATTTCCCATGGAGACCAAGTGACCCCAGCCAGGAGGGGACCCGGCGCAGCCCCCGCAGGAGGCCACGCCCAAGCACCTGGGGACTGGGAGGCACAGCTACAGTGAGCGAGGCCGAGGGACCAGACACGTGGACCCCGCGCGTCCAGGCTGTGCAGCAGCCGGTGCCGGAGCCCAGACGGGTCCGGAGGAGCCGGCCCCAAGACGACAGTGTGCGTGGCCTGCTGTCCTTCCCGAGGCCCCGCTGTCCTTCCCGAGGCCCCGCTGTCCTTCCCGAGGCCCTGCTGTCCTTCCCGAGGCCTCGCTGCACTTCCGAGGGAAGGAATGACGGTCCACGAATGAAGGTCTATGAATGACGCTCACCTCCCTCGACTGCCTGCCCGTCCCATCTGTTGACACCACCACTCTTACAAATCCTCATAAAGAATAAAACTGCCAATTGTCACGCCCAGGAGAGCAGCCCAGAGCCACGCCGGTCCTACAGCCCTCACCAGGGCTGATCGGTTTAGGAGAATAACAGCCTGGCTTTCGTGATATTGTGTACAAATAATAGCAATGCCACCGTCACAGGTTAGCTGCCTCCTGGACCCCTCTGAGCGTGACTGCAGGAGGGCTGAACGTCAACCAGGCTTCTCTTGGGAAAATAAGGGGAGGCATCTGAAATGGGCACCCTAAAAGAAGAACAGCCGTGGACAGCTGCAGCTCCAGACCGACACGGTCCTGCCCCAACAACAGCATCTCTCTTCAAGTCAAATACCTAGGAATTTTTGAGTATTTAGTATACACATAGGTTATGATTTTTAAAAAACAGATATTTTAAAAACCATGGGGGGAAACGCAAAGAAGCCCAGTGAGCTCTTGCGGGATGTGTGCTTCCTAGCAACCGAGATCAATGGGAATGAATTTCTAATGCATTTGGAGAAGCAAGTGAGATGGTGTCAATCCTCTTAGTGTCAACGGAAGGTCACCTGCTGTCACAACTGCTCTCTGGACTGCCAAGCATCAGAGATGCATCTGCAATTCACCAGGGACACAGAGTTCAGTAGGAACCGACTGCTCCCCCTGGAGCCAGGTCCGCAGAGGCCCTGCTTCTAGAACACACACAGACAGAGCCCTGCACCGTGCGTACCCGGGGCGTCTCTGACTGGGTCCTCCGAGCCACCATGAGCAGCAGCTGCTGTTGCAGGGCACTGACCGCAGGGTCCCCTGAGGAAGGGTCTGGACTCTCAGAAGTAGTGGTGCTGGAGGAGCTGGTCTGAATCTCTCTGGGGACGAGAAGAACAAAAGCTTTGGTTACCTGAGAGTGCAGAGGTATCTGCTCGTGACACACAGACCTGCAGACACTGGGGTGCCACGGCAGGAGCGCATGGGTCCTGACTGTGAGAGCAGGTGAGCGTTACCAATTACGCATGTGTGCCCCCACGGGCACAAGGCACACACAGGCGCAGAGGTCGTCCAGGCTCTCAGAGTGGCAGCGTGCTGGGGTGGTGGGCACGGGGTGTTCTGGAGGTGACAGCCTCATTTTTCTATGTATTTAATGGGTAGGGAACAGATAGCTGCAGGTTCTAGTCTCTTCTACTGGGAAACTAATGAATGGGGGGGCTGGTGATCCCCAGGCCCCCGTGAGCAAGGAGCAGTAATGAGCACCTCTGCAGCTTGTCTGCACCCCAACACTCTTCTGCCTCACCCCACCACACCACAACAAGAAAAGGGCGTATTACATGCAAGAAACGCCACAGGCCGTTGAAAGGGTGCCTGATGAAGTGAGCTGCACTCTGCATCTGAACAGCTGTATTGTGTTGCCACACGTGGACAGCAGGACCCAATGGAGGCTCTTTAACGGTCTTGATCCTGGCATTTCCCTCCCACTCAGAGAGCAAAACTAAGACACCCCATCTGATCTCCAGCCGGATGTCTGTGCTTCTTGGGAGACACTACTGGCTACCTGTCCAGTGGTCATTTCTAACAGGACTCCTGCAACATAATCCCCTTCTATTCAATCATCCAAGATTAGGTAGGCCCTTCCCTGGACCCAGGGATCAATTATGGACATAATTATGGACATCTCTGCCATTCCTCTGGACAGTGCATGGCTTTGGATTGGAAATATAATACAATTCTAAAAAGTCATCACAGAGCAAAAAGGAGTCACCTAGGGATAGGAAAGTTCATGGGTAAATTATTGTAGTTCCTAACATGTCACAAAAGTTAGGGACTATCTTGCTCCTGGCTTTTAGAGGTATGTGAGTAAGAAATACCTGGAGCTATAGCAGTCACTTTGCCACGATGAGGGACAAGCCCAAGGCTGCAGGCTAGAGAAACTGGTTTCCTGACGACAGTGCTGAGCCTGAGTCAACAGCCTTGGACTGACCCTACCTCTGGGCATCTTATTTTCTCATTTAATGTGTCTCCTCGTTGTTGAACCCATTTTGAATTGAGTCTTATGTTACCTGCAGTCCAAATGGCACTAGCACAGACCCCTCAGGAGCCAGAGGCTGCAGAGATGAATCACCTGTGACTCCTAAACCACATGTTGTGTGATAAAGACTGAGAATCTGGAGCCGTGCACGGTGGGACATGCCTGCAATCCCAGCACTCTAGGAGGCTGAGACAGGAGGATCGAGAGTTCAAAGCCAGCCTCAGCAACAGCGAGGCGCTAAGCAACTCAGTGAGACCCTGTCTCTACATAAAACACAAAACAGGGATCGGGGTGTGGCTCAGTGGTCGAGTGCCCCTGAGTTCAATCTCTAGTACCAAAAAAAAGACTGACGATCTGCTGCTCCTGATAGACAAACACCCCATTCACACATACACGGGAGCTTCTCTACACTGTGGGATGTAATTTAGGGCTGGTGATACATTTGATGGCGCCTTCCTCACAGAGAACCGCCCGGGGAGCGAGCAGGCATTGTGCACAGGCTGGAGCACCCCGCCCCGTCCTCTCAAGTCTCCACCACAGTCCTCCTGCAGCTTCGCCCTGTCTCCGGGAGGGGCCACGTGTCTGTCCTCACAGGGGAGCAGAGAGGCCCACAGAGCCGTGCTCACTGAGCTGACTGTCTGCACAGACACTACCGAGGGCCACCACTGTCACACAGCGAGACACACAGAGCTGGCACCTTTCCTAGCCAGGCCAGAACCTCACTTACACCACGGACCGACCTGGCTGCCCTAGGGGCCAGCAGGCCCTGCCCACAGCTGGCAGGAGCAAGAGGAGACGCCTGCTCTGGGCCACGAGCCGGGGTGCCAGGTTGTGTTGACGGAAGCCCCCAAGGCGCCAGGCCTGAGCGTCGACGGGAGCCAGGCCTGTGGTGCGTCCTGCCAGGAGCCAGGATGAGAGCAAGTGCCGTTGGCTGCACCCTCCACGTCACTTAGGCCGCCTCCAATTGCACAATAATACTGATGATAATAACAACACTATGTCGTTTTCTTATGGAAGCTGCATACGCGTCCTATTTAAAAGTCCAGGGTTTGGCCTCCTCCACGAAGTCCTGTGGGAGAGCTCGAGAATTAACAGGAGCTGGGGGTCGATGACTGCTTGGCTGCTTGCTGGGACTGGAAGGTCGTCACTGTCCCGTCCCTGTCCTGCAGTTGGCTTCCTCAGAGGCACAGCTGTGAGAGCTGTCGACTAGGCACGTGGAGCCCCCAACGGCGCCTCCCAAGCACGAGGCACTCAGAAAACGCTCCTGACCTTTCCACCTCCATGGTGGACACAGGCTTCTCGTCCTCATAGAGAGAACAGCACGACCTCCGAGCCTTGCACGTGACGTGGGCACTGCAGACACCTCTGTTGGCAGGAATGGGGGAGAGGCTTGCCCTTGACGCACACCTAATTGTTTATGCTGTAGACTCAAAGGGCAGATTAGGGCCCCTCTTAAGGAACTGCTTCTACAGGAGTTGAGTATTCCAGACGAGCCCCGGTGAAACGCTGTCCTCTGAGTACCTTGGGCCACAGTCTTCATCACAAGGCTCCCCGCAGGCCCAGAAGGGCAGGCTTCGTACTGCTCAAGTGGAGGAGATCCCGGACTCAGTTGAGTGCACTTCTCTGGGTCCTGCTCTTGTGATAACACAGCAACCCATGTGCTCTAGCCTGCCAGGCCAGCTCCCAGCAGGTGTGATGTCATGAGTCACCACACAGACAGTGGCAGGAGTCCCCTGCCCTGCTCTCAGGTCAACGTCCTTTACACAGAACCCTCTCAGACCCTCGGGGCTGCTCTCCTTTCAGTCATGGGCTGTGGGCTGCTCAGAATTCAAGGGTGGTGGGTACCAGCTCGAGTCGATGCTTCCCCCACATTAACACCAGGATGTGCGAGGCTCCGTGTCCAGGGACGGCTTCCCTCCCAGGACCCTGCAGAGGGAAGGGAGCAGCCTCGCCAGCAGGGGAGATTCTGAAGTACGGTATCTGATAGTGGCGCACCTGGTCCTGACCGCCCTGCTCTCTGGTTAGTCTCTGGTAAACTAGCTCCGTGCAGGGTGGTAGCAGAGATGAGCTCGCAGCAGCAGAAGCGGGGGTTCGTGGTGAGCCTGCGGGAGGAGCAGAGATTGCAGGCTGGAGGCAGGGCCAGGACGGAGCATTTTCATGTGGACAGAGCTGGGTCTGGAGCGGACCGTGAACTGCACCACACAGACACCCACGTGCCCCACCTGAGCTGCGTGAGCACCCGGGATGCGTCTCTGCTTTCCCATGGATGGGGGAACCTGAAATGCTCGTGCTCAGATTTAAAATGACAGCCTCCTATCCTCGAGGCCCCTCTTCCTCCTGTCCCTCCTTTTCTCCAGAACTCCTGGGGACAGAGTGCCCAGAGAGACTGCCTAGAGGTGAGTCAGCACCACCCGCTCACCGCCCATGGCGGAGGCCTGAGTCCAGCGGCTCTGACCCAGGCTGCAGCCCAGGTCTGCGAATGCTCACAGGGACGGCTGTCCACCGGGCAGCGGCTCTCCTGGTGCGGACAGCACAGCCCGCCTGAGTCTCTAGACAGCAGCCACGGGAAGGCAGGCAGCTCTGCCGCACGGGGTCCCACCGCCCCCGTGTGGCCACCATGGGCACTGCAGCAGGGCCTCCTCCCTGGCAGGGCCTGGGGAACCCTCCAGCCCTGGGCCTCTGGCTGAAAGTATGATGTCTTCCCAGTGTGGCTAAGAAACCACAATAAGGACAGGGAAAGGAACAGAGAGCCAAGGCTGCGAGACCAGGGAGCGGCAGAGGCACGCGGGAGGGCAGAAGCTGCCTGCTCCTGGTGAGCTTCCCCTCTGGGATCTGGGGCACCAAGAACCCCAGGAGTACTTCACCGTGAAGCAGCACACAGGCCTGTCATCCAAGCTAAGAGAGCAGCGCAGCCACCCCAGCCACACCTAGGATCTGAACGCTGTGAACGGAGGTGAGCGCTTCCAGCCACACCTGCTCCCGGGCACACCCAAGCACAGGGAGGCCACCGCCTGACTCCCTGCACAGGGTCCCAGCCCTGCACAGCTAGCCAAGCCCAGCCATCTTCTCTTCTGAATAAGGTAGCACAGAACCTGAAGAGAGGGGATCAGTTCCGGGGCGTGGGGCTTCCCTTCGTCGGGAGCCAGGCACGTGACCCTCAGGAGTGCAGGGGCAGCTCTGGAGCTTCCACCCGCAAGCAAGAGGGTTTGTTGAGATGAGGGTCTGGGAGACTGAGTGCCGTCAACAGAAGCCCGAGAATCAGAGGAGCAACAAAGACTAACACAGGCCTCAACCCCTCAGCGACAGGTTCACATGGGTCTCAAGACCCAGTGCAGCCTGCAACATCAACCCTGACTCATACGCCGAATGACATCCACCTCAGTGCGTGCTAGACCGATTCAGAAACACATAAAAGCCAGGAATAAATTAATGTAGATAATTACATTGTAAACTATTCTGTTGAGGTGCCACGTTTGGTACAAAACTCCCCATAGCAATGCTGTGAACTGATCTGTTCCAGATGACTTCTCCCCCCAGTAGGCTGCTGCACCTGCTTTCAGAGGTGCACGTCCTCCAAATGAAGGTGCACCCGCGTCTCTGCATCAGCTGGGGGGCACGGGCGCAGCGCACGCGCCGCATTCCCTGCTGACCACTGCGACTGGATTCACACTGAGATACAGATCTCTCAAAGAAGAAAGCTCTGCTCTGGTACACTGAAGATTTTCTAGGCAAAATAAATACAAATCTTGGCTGGACAAAGAACAGAGACTGTTAGGCACTAATCGCAAAGTCCACTCTGCAGTGACCGTTCCAACCCAGAGCCCAGCGCCTGCTCACAGGGGCTGCTCCGCAGGTCGGCTGGTTCCAGGCCAGAGCTGCTGACTCGGTCCAGCATGTGGGACACAGAATGCTGGAGTGGCTCTGCCTGCTGGCAGCTTTTCCAAGTAGCGATTTTAGATGCTGGAGTTCCAGTCGCGGATCTTGTCCCTGGTCCTGAGGAAGCAGGGCTGTGTTGGGTGGCACTGCTCAGGGCACTGTCCTTGGGCAGCTGCTGCGCAGCCTCAAAGCACTGCTTTCCACAGGGACAGTGGGCCAGGCGAGGAAGTGAGCCCCCTCTCCTGGCTTCCTCCGGACGTTCCCAAGAGACTCGGAAGCTACATGGCTAACAATTCCCTATTCATACTTGGGATTCGAGACCTAAGGCTCATGGCGACAGGCTTAGCTACAGCCAAGAGAGTTCCTTGCCAGCACTGGGTCAGGGGCTTAATGGCCTGGTTGGAGGCAATCCCAGCCATTAGGGTCACATTACAGGGAAAAGGCTGCTTTTCTAGTACCTCCCATGGCCAAATGGCTTACAGACAGCCCCAACAAGGCACCCTTCCAAGCTCAAGATGAAGGTTTATGTTACTGTGGTAGGAAGTCTCAAAATTGACTGACATTACGAATTGGGCATAATGCTAAAATGCCTGCTGCGAAACCCCACAGGCCCCAGGATGCTGGACCTCAGCAGGCCGGCAGGGAGGAAACCAGTGCTTGCCCACCAACAATCCACATCCGGTGACCAGGAGAAAGGCTTCCTCCTGGCCAGAAGCCAGGACCTCTTGCTGGGTGACATCCCAGCCACCTTCAGCCACTGTTCCGCCACTTCCAGCCAGAAATGGCTGCAGCCACTGAACTTTACCAAGAGCCCTTTATGGCAGGATTGTCTTGAGTGTGGTGTGTCCTCTCACAGGTGGTAAAGCACTCCAGTGAATTAACTGTGGAGGTTTTTCTCTCTATTTACGGGATAAAAATGGATGCTTAAATGGCTAAGCAACAGCACCATGTCAAATAAGAACAAACAACAGTGCTGTAATTCACCTCCAGCTCTGTCTGAGCAAGGGGCACTGAGAGGCTGGGGCTCTGATGTCAAGCACGTCGGGTCCCAGGGCCAGGTTGCCCTCCCTGCCAGCTTCCTCGAGAGGACACAGGCCTGGGACGCCTGTGATTTCTGTGTAGAGAGGCTCAAGGTGACTCATTCTATGGTTTCCCACTCACAAAAGGACAGGAGCACGCTGTGGACTCCAATGTGCCAACCAGGCCTCCTTCCATGCTATGCCTCCCGCCACCACAGGCCAGCAGCCAGCAGCTGAGGGTCCCACTTTCACAGGGCAGTTTCTTTCTACAAAGAAGCCAAGCCGCTTCTGCTGCGTCAGGACAGAGAGCAGAATCCTCAGCCTGGGCACTTCACTTGGGTCCAGCCTCCCCCTGCCGTCCTCAATGGCAGGTCTCAGCACCACTAGGGCCCCACCTGGGCCCCCGGGCCATGCCCATGATGCAGCGAGCTTTAAGGCAGCATTTGCTGAATACCTACCTACGGGGCCAAGAGAGGACCACAGGGACACACCAGTCATGGTCACTTTCTTTAGCCCATGACAACCTCAAAGAGCAGTGGTGGAAACCCTACCTAGTCAGCAGAACACGGGGAGAAGGGTCGACTCCCAGGAGCAAGGAGAAGAGATGGCTTTATTTTCACAGGAACAATCAAGGGAAATACGTGTAAGAGGAAGACTACAACTGGAGTCTGCAAGCTGAGAATGCCAGGAGGGCGGCGAGGGACGTCAGGGGCCCTGCAGGGCCTGCAGTGGAGCTCCGGGAGCCCCGACGGGCATCGTGATATGGTACACGCTGGCAAGGCGGGCTGAGAGCAGGCCATCGGCATGGGTGCAGGGAAGGGTGACGTGGCCCGCAGGCCCGGCCAGCCACTTCAAAAAACAGCATTAAACCAAGTAGACATTCACGTGCAAACGAGGATCTCCAGCTCCCTGTGGACAAGGCTGGAAGCTCCAGGCCCTCTATGCACCGAGGTCCTAGAGGCCGGCCTGGCCCTGTAGGGGTCATTCTTCACTCCAGGATCAGAGACCGTGACAGGAGGTGGCCCTCACCCTCAGGGACAAGCAGGAACTGAAGACATTTCAACTGAGCCAGCTCATTCATTTTTCTCCTGTTTTTCTGGCAATTTCTCTTTCCTGAAATCATTTGAAGATGCCCAGATCATCACTGCGCACACCAAAGCCCGGATGTATCACAAATCCACAGAAACCAGCCTGGACAGCCTGGCACGGCTTCCAGAGTCCCAGAATCCAGGGAAGTGTTTGAGGCCGTGGGAACGTCCACCACGAGCCCGTCAGACAGCAGCTCAGCCAGAAGCTGCCACTCCATGGAGGCTGCGAGCTGCTCCTGTGAATGAGCTGAACAGACGGCAGCACTCCACCACTTTTCCAGAACCGCTGGGGACAACCCCACCGTAACTCTGCTAGGTGAAATGACGGGAGCCTGAGCTCGTGCGTCAGACAGGAAGCAGGTGCATCTGCTACTCCAGATGAGCCACTGCATAGCATGACACTCACGGTCCCCCTGCCGCCGGCCTAGGCACTGATTCGTTCAAAGACCAGGCCGTGTGGAGGGTAAGCATTCCTGAAGAATGCTCCCCACAGACGTGGCACACGGGTCTCACTAGACCTTGTGTCTGACAACACTGGGCTGCTCCTCAGAATTCGTAAGATCAAAACCCTCTCAGCACAGCAGGAAGAGCAGGTGGCCGAAGACCCAGGACTTGGCCTGTGTGGCCTGCGAGCAAGACCTCATCCACTGCAGCGTCCACACTCCACAAGGGTCAGGCAGAGCATCACCAGGCTTTCTTGAATGAAGGGAAGGGAGCAGGTGGGCCCTTCCCGTGTGTTACAGAGCGAGGCCCAGCTGCATCTGAACAGAGCCCAGCAGTGAGCGCCACTTCCCCAGCCTACTGTGCCCTTCCAGCTCCAGCTGTCCAGCCTGACCTCGCCCAAAGCCCTGCGCTAAGACTGAGCCTCAGGGCAAAGCCAAGTCCAGGCAGCACTGGAAGGCAGGCTGGCTAAGCTGAGGTCTCTCCTCTGGAAAGGAAATGCAGAGGAGATGAGGGTGCAGGAGGTAGAGGAGTTTAATAAGGAGAGAATGGGCGCAGTTAGTGGGTGGCTCTCAGAGCTGCGCATCCAAGGGATTGGGGTACTGGAAACCCACAGCCCTGGCTCTACTTTCCATTTGCACATGCACATGTTTAGTATTTTAAGACTCTGGATATGTGGCTTTATTCTAACTGGCATTACTGGCAAATTCAACTGAAGTATTTACGCAGGATAAGATTGAAGTTTATTTTTCTAGAGTGGGGGTAGCAAGTCTTCAACACTCACTTTGGGATAGAATGAGAGGATCCTGTTTGCTCTGGTGTAGCTGAGGGACACTGTGACCTTCAGTGGGGCAGTGGCAGACAGCAGGCCAGCTTTCACACTGTATTCTCCTGCAATTAGCGTTTGGGTCTGAGCACGCAGCATGGTGGGCGAGGAAGCCCAAAACATCAGGACAGAAGGTGCTGAGGCTGGAGGTGAGTGTGGACCCTACCCTCCCTCTCCTCTGGGGTCCCATTTGCTTGGGGACTTGGCATCCTTTCTGGAGGAGGAAAGAGGGGAAGGCCAGCAGGTGTGGAGAGAGTGCTCTTCCTGGGCGACTCTGGGGCTCAGGCAACTCAGAGCAGAGTGTGGTGGCTGGGGTTGGGAGGCGGCACCTGCACAAGTCCCCAGTGGCAGAGCAGAGGCAGTGACCACAGAGAGCGCCCTGGAGGCGGGCACACTGCAGGGACAAGAGCAGCCTCCGCTCCAGGCTCTCACAGGCTCTCCAGGAAGTTCGCACACATGCCTGGGAAGGAGCATGGGGCCAGGGGATCTGGGAGTGAGACCCTGATGCCCTCCTCTGCTCTCCAGGCATGACGCCTGAGACACTGAAGTCACCACAAGGTTCCACAAGTCCTGAAATGTGCACCCAGTTGTAGACACATGTGTGCATGATTCATCTGCGTGTGCAGAGCCAGGAACTGAGGTGCGGCCACCGGGACTGCCCATGGGGAATTGTGGAGCCTGGGCGCACCATATTCCAGTCCCTCCGACGAGCCTGACAGCGGGCCCAGCACACTGCGGACCCACACGTGATCTCCCAGTGACCTCCACATGGCCCCACGGAACTAAGAAAGCCATCGGCACACTGCAGAGGGCAGCAGGAAAGCCACCAACCGACCAGCGCCTCCCTCCTGGGAGCGAGAGCCACCTGTGCTTCTGCCGCACTGTCCCCGAGCGGGGCCACCGGCTTCCTGAAGGGAGTCTTCCTTTGCCACAGGCTTCTCCCTGTTTAAACCTCCACGCTGTGGTGGAATGAGAACGGTTCTGTTTCGTTCTCATTATTCTACGATGGTGCAAGCCAAGACTTGACGCCCGCGACATCCACGCGCTCCCTCTACCCCGGCTCCACGCTCCGTTTCCAGAGTAAGCCTAGTGTCCCCCCAGTGTCCCCGTGCCACAGCCAGACCTGCCAACAAGGCCCCACTCACCGGGCTTGGGAGACACAGGCAGAGTCGGATGGCGGCTGCTGGAGGGAGCCTTCCTTCTGATTCCCTGACTTCAGGTAACAGGATCTGACCTCCCCTGCAAGGACCGGAAACGTCAGCCAGGTGCATGGCGGGAGGGTCTGCACGCGGTCGTGCCAGCTTACTCCTTTCACGTTGGACCCTGGGGACCACTGCATGTGCTCTAGGGCCACAGAGCATGCATCACAGGAAGACTACAACGTCCAAAAGAAACTCTGCTAAGAAAATGTTCTTTGCCAGACCTCCTCAGTAATAGACTGAGGTAAGCATTCACTTCACTACTTAGCTCTTAAGTGTTTTTAATCAATTTATTCAAATCACCTCTTAATTCACTTTTTATGTATTCCCTTCCTGTGTCAGCCTGATCTTGGCGAGGCTGTAACAGCTGTTTCTGTACACACACACACACACACACACACACACACATAACAGGTATTGTGCACAAAAAGAGGCTGATTATTAAGCATGCGGTTTTGACTGGCAGACCACATGAGATCAGCCCTACCTCTGAATATGCAGATGAGCAAGTGCCTTAGCAGCTGCCTATGTGTCAGCCTGTTAATGAGGAAAAGCAAGGGACGGAATTCATTTGCAGAGTTAAATTAGCTCTTCCAGAGGGCTCAGGGTACCGAGGTGTGAAACTCGGTCCTAATGCAAATGCTTCTCCCTGGGAGCACCATCCTAGTCCTCCTCCTCGAGGCCCAGGAGGCGTGACGAGCCCATGTGCTGTGAGCACCTGGGAGGTGGCCCCCAGCTCCACGGTGCAGAAGTCAAGGTCAGCCTGGCCCTTGGAGGCTCTGATAGGAGTGCTACCGCTATTCTCTACAACATGAGTCTGTATTTCTGCAACTTCAAAAGCACTGTGAAGATAAAGTGCTGAACTACGTAAGACAGCCACATACTCATCATCCAAGCGAGGATCCTCCTCAGAGTAAAGCAGCAAGCATGACTCGTCCGTGAGGGACATTAGCCAAGGCCCATCCCAGGAAAACGAGGACCTATGTGTCTTTTCTTTGGAACCTTGAACTTGTCACTTATGTTTCTCTACATATACCACTAAGACCTTTCTATAAGGTGCTAAAAAAATATATCAAGGGCAGATTCTCAACATACATCCAATAAATAGTTATGGGGTCCTGGACAAGGTCCTGAGAAGTTACAACTGAACATGTCATTCATCTGATGAGTCTAAGTATAAATAGTCACAGGCTGTGACATTGGCAAATGAAGGAAGAACAGGATGTCAGAGGAGCCAGAAAAAGCTGCTCCTGGTTAAGGCTGGGGAGTCCAGGAAGGGCTTCCTGATGCTTACCTCAGAACTAAAATGTGAAAGAGACAGACGCACTGCAGGCAGTGCAAAGGCCCCACGGCACAAAGAGCAACAGTTCCCAAGAATACTTCGGTGATCAGAGGTCGGTCGGTCTGTCCCTGAGCAAGCTGCCGCCCTCACCCTTCTTGTTCCCCTGAGACTCACCATGTCCATCGATGAAGACATGCATGGCGTCCACGGACATCTCCTCTTGCACAGATGTTTCAGGCCCACTGATGACTTGCAGGACAGAACTATCTTGTTGGGAAGTCACCCTGTAGATTATCTGCCTATGCCTATTGCCCTGGAAACTTAACAGGCAGAAAAGTCAAAACCATGAGGAATTCCTCCTCATCCTCAGGAAAGCACTAACAGAAGGAAATGGGGCCTCCCGCCTGCCACTGTGCACCAGGGAGGCACTTACAGGGCCGCGGTCCTGGCAGGCTGAGTGGGCGCCGGGCTGGCACTGGCATGGTCTTGTGGCTGTGAGTCTGCTTGTCCTTGCTTGGAATCCTGTGCACAGGGCCGTTCACTCTCCAGGTCTTCCTCCTTCCTCCCCTGGGCACGGTGATCTGGAAAACACTGCTGTGTGTTATTATTCTGTGAAATGGGGAATTAATGGGGCAGCTCCTGGAAATAGGCTAAGAAAACTGAATGGGAGCAGAAGCAGATCTAAGCAGCTCCTCCAAATTCTAGATGCTTTAAATAAATTTCTATTTTGCTCAGTGAGACAAAGCCTGAATAGATCTGAACACAGACGTGTGTACACCTTGGAGACACTCACACACACGGTCTCTCATTCACACTGGGATCCGGGACGCCCTTGGCTACCTGGGCAGCACGCCCGTCCACGCGGAGACCCCCATTCATAGCACAGCCCGAGAGGCTCAGAACTCACGGGTGCACGGCCAGGTGAGAGCAGCCCCTAGACACACCTGCCCTCTGCAGCAAGTCCCTCTCACCGTGGGCCAGTCCCGCCCACCTCTCTCCTCGTTCTCCAGATCTAAAGGCTCAGGCTGAAGCTGAACTGGCCCCTGATTCAGGCACCTGCACGTGCAGCTGATGTGGAATCCTGCGCTCAGCCTGGGAGACGGGGAGACAGCACACTCGCTCCTGGCCAGGGGCTGCTTGAGGGTGAGTGAGAACTCTGAAGTTGACAGGGACAGGTTGGGCTGTGTGCTTCACAAATCCTCTCTAAGTAATGGACCCAATACGGGTCTCAGCTCATGCTATTATGCAAAATGGAACATGCCCCCCAGAGCCAGCTCTTGCCCTTTGAAGACACACCCAATAGTCACTTTTAAGGTCAAAAGGACCAATGTCTTTCTATGACCAAAGATACCAGCTGTGGGCTCGGAAGCCCCTAGACCTGGGCCTGAGAGAAGAGGACCGAGGCCTCTGAACCCCCAGCCCCCGTCAAGATGCACCGTCAGACCAGCCTAAGCCCTCAGGGTAGATGTGCAGCGATGTGTCCGTGTGGAACGATAATCCCTCTATGTGACCAAGTCTTCTGTCCTCAGCCGTCCTGCTCCTCGCAGAAGCTGCTGGCTCTGCGTGCAGACAAGCATTCCCAGCCTCTGTGACATGGCTGGCAGGCCTGTGGCGCCCAGAGGCCTGCACTCAACACCTGTCAGGACGGAAGCTCCTGACCACCAAGCTGTGCTGCGTGAGGAAGACCTGCACAACCAACAGCGGTGGCCCACGATGGGCCCTGTGCAGACAGCCTCCCTCCACCTGCTGGACGGGCCCCTGTGTGCACCTCTGTCCTGCCTGGGTCTCCCATAGGTCCTTGTGAGATCAGCACGCGGACTTTTATCTTTTACCCTTAAAAATATTTATAGGAACAGCTTTGTCTGCAAAAATACTACACATTCACTTTGTATAATTTAAAGCCAGAGAAAAGTCAAAATTTAAATCACTCTTAATCTTGCCATCCTATAATTACACCAGGGCCCATTTCATCTGTACCCAACTGTCTTTTTTTCCTAGACAAACACATATTTTTTACTAAAATGGAGTAGTAACAAAGACGCTCTTGTACCTATCATAATTACCTTAATGCATTACCAATATTTAATATCTCCAGATATTCTTCTACATCATCCAAAAACAGTAGTTACATAATATTACATTTAACCAGATCGTTATGGCAAATTTGGGTTGTTTTGATTTTCACCCACCAAGAGTCCAGCCCATCTCCACGCACTGACCACGCTGGTTCAGAAAACATTTGGGTGAACAGGCAGAGGTTGCTCAGAGCTGCCAGTAGGTAGTGGGCAGAGGCCCTGGCAGTCCCTGTGGACACAGAGGGCCAGAGGCAAGAAAAAGTGCTACAGCCACAAAGGAAGGAAGTCAGCTGGGCAAGCACAGCTCCTAGCCAGCAGCCTGCCACACAGGCACCAGCAGAACTCTGGGGTCTGTAAAGACTGTGCTCAAAGAAGCACAGAAATGTGGAAGCTTAAAGCTAAATGACTCATAAAAATTTTAGCAATACTGTGATATTGATAAGGAAACTGAGGCCCTCTGTAACCTCAAGTGACCTGAAACTAAATGCTCTCCATGTAGGAAACGCAGTTTAATTTTTCTGAGCAGGGAGGCTGCCTGGGATCCAGCCTAGATCCTGGCTTTTTTTAGACTGACCAGACTAACTTGGGAAAGTTCGTGGAGGCCTGAGCCGCACCTGCAGAAAAGAAATGGTAACACACCACAGCACAGGCTCTGGGACAGACCACAGCTCAGGGCTCCAAGGGGACAGACCATACACAGCTCAGGGCTCCAAGGGGACAGACGATAGCACAGGGCTCTGAGGGGACAGACCATGGCTCAGGGCTCTGATCCTAGCTCATCTTCACACTGCAACACTGTAGAGGAAGCTAGTCCCACTGACAATCACACTGGCAAAAGCACCACAGCGAGGAGCCTCACTTGCCTCCCGGCCCGTCCTGACATCGCCACTCTGTCACACACGCAGCAGGCTGACAGCAAGGCTGGGCATGAGCTAAGAGGGACAGGGGCTCTGGTGGAACCAGGGTGGCAAATGCACATAACCAGGGACTCCACACTTGGTGATGGATTCAGCGGGACACAGACCTGAGGAAGGGAGACCTGCCTCGGGGTCCACTTCCCATGATCTCTTCCACGGCAGGAGAGACACCTATTCCAGTTCTTGTCACTGCAGTAACATAACTGCTTACTTCCCTGAAATAAATATTCTTGCCTTCTAGGAAAAGCAAAAAATTCACTGTAATGCCTTAAGTCTCCTGGTCAAGTACCCAGGGCAGGTGGGGTAGCCTTCACCTGAAAACCCCAAATCCAAATGCTCCAAACTCCCAAACTTCTTGAGCCCCCTAACAGCACAGGAGGAAAGCTCCACACCTGGCCTTGTGTGACAGGTCACAACCAAATGGCCTTTGGGCTCTGGGCCTGAGGCCTATCTGAAACTGCACGGTGTCTGAACAGAAACAAGAATTCCATGTTTGGACTCGGGCCTTAGCCCTGAGACATCTCACATATACACGCAAATATTCCAAAATCTGAAAAAATCCAAACTGGGAAACACTTCTGGTCCCAAGCATTTGGGACGAGGCACGCCCAGCCTGTGCCTGTGAGCACGGTCGCCACAGTGCAGGGTCGGCCCACTCGGCCACCACTGATGGCAAAGCCAAGTGACTGTGCCTGCCCTGCCGTGTCCTGCACAGGCGAGATCAGATCATGGGGTGAACAGCAGGGCGGGACACTGGCTCCTGTGCCACCAGGCGGGCCGCACCTGCAGGGAGCCAGCCATCTCCACTCTGCTCTGCTGAGCCCTTCTGCTGGCCGGGGGCCACCACCTTGGCGGTGCTGATGGACTCCATGAGGGACACGAACTCCAGGAAGCTGGACTCGTTGGGCATCTGCCCTTCCTTGGCCTCCAGGTCGGATTTGGAGGTTGGCATGGCCTTCTCCTTGTCACTAGCCACATCTGCAGAGCTTCTGCTCAGGAAAACGTCCGTCCCGCTATCCACGCTGAGCACACGGGCATGTCTCTTACAAGAGGACGGGTCCAGCCTGGCCTGGCTGTCCCCGCCCCCCTCGGACGGGGAGGCTGCGTCAGGTGTGAGTGTGGGGGCTGTTTCCCAGGTGGGCCTCGGGGTAGGACTGCAGTCCTCGGTGGCACCTGCCCCCTCCCCGGATCCATAGTCAGAACACTGATGGGACGATGACTCCGCCTGCTGTCCCTCAAGGCTCCCTTCAGCTCTATGGCCCTGTGGACAAGGGATGCCTCCTCCTCCTCGGTCCTCAGACAGTTCAAGGGTGATTGTAGGAATTCTGACCTGCTCAGCACTTGGAGGACTGGCCACCCTTGGGGCAGCTGGCTCTGCGTCAGACCTGCGACGGGTCCTGTTGGTGCCTGTTGCCTGCAGGTGCAGGGAGCTCTCCAAGTCCGTCATGGAGTTTGGGGTACTGCTCATTGTGATGACGATTTTAATGGGTCCGTGCAGACTCGGTGGATCTCCAGGTTGAGAAGTATCGATGAGAGTGACGGTGGCCTCACTGCCAGAGTTCTCCACCTCCTGGCTCCAGGGCAGGTCCACCTGGTGGGAAGTGCCGGCTGGCTCTTCTGCAGGCTTGGCCGTGATGGTGTGGCACTGCGGACAGCTGCTGCTCAGGCTGCTCTGGAGTGACGTGCTCTGCAGGGGCTCCCTCGTGGAGCCCTGTGGATGGTGCGTGGGCTCTGGGATCAGGACTGAGTCCTCGCTGCCCCAGGGCGGGAAGGAGACATCTGTTTCTAGGAGGTCGTACTGGGACAGGGACAGGTGCGGCAGCTTCCTCAGGGCTCCGCCGTCCACTAGGCCACCCTCGGATCTGTGGCGGGACGGGCGCTGCACCTGGCCCCCTCCTGCCTGGCCTCGCCTGGGGATGAGGGCTTCTGCAGTGACTGGCTTCACTGGCTGTGCCGACCTGGGGGTGGGCCCTTCAGAAACAGGTGAGCCATCCGTCTTGACGCCTGGTGCAGGACAGGACGCGGGTGCCCTGGGCTGGGCTTCCGACAGAACGGCACCTGGAACACATAACACAGGGCCATCAGATCCCCACCTGAGAGGTGTGGATGATGTCCCCGGCGAGAGCACAAAATGACAGCAGCAGCAAGAACATGACAGGGCTCACTTCTAGGAACATCGCTTCCAATGCGCTACTGCTCCTGAAGTACCTGCATGCGGGGACTCAGGCTCCTAGCCTCTGCTGTACTGGGCCTTGGCGGACACAGCGTGTGGCCTGCCTGGCACAGCTGGGCCCTGGCTCTGCTCCTGACTGGCTTGGTGCCTTGAGCGAGTTACTTAGTCCATCTAAGACACAAGAAATAACGCACTGCCAACGTTTCAGACTAGATAATCCTGCACCGCACGAACCTGTCCTGTGCACTGCGGGTCTTAGCCATCTCCCTGGCCTCTGCCCACTTGCTCTCAGTAGCACTCTACCCCCAGATGGGACAACAATGACCTTGACAGAGTCACATGTCCCTGGGGAGCAAACCCTCCAGTTAGGAGACACTGCTAAACCTCCCTGGTCTGTAGACTTAGACACACCACATTCCTAAGAACGATGCATCACGAAGGATACTGACGATGGGCTGGGGCTGGGGCTCAGTGATAGAGCACTTGCCTAGCAAGTGTGAGGCCCTGGGTTCCATCCTCAGCACCACATAAAAATAAATGAATAAAATAAAGGTATTGTGTCCATCTACAACTAAAAAAATTAAAAAAAAAAAAAGATACTGATGTAAACCATACGATCGTGTCAATAGCTGCAGAAAAAGCACTTGACAAAATCCAACATCCTTTCACAATAACAGCACAACCTGGAATCCTAAGGCCTTTAGGAAACACTCAAAGCCCGTATTATACTTAATGGTAACAGACCAAAAGTTTGCTCCATAAAGCTATAAACAGGCCATGATGTCCATTCTCTCTACCTCTGATCAACACTGTACTAGAAACTCTAGCCAGAGCAATTGGTCAAGGAAAAGAAATAAACAGCAACAGGATCAGAAAGGGAAAAGGAAAAGTATCTTTTTCACAGATAACATCATCTTGTATACAGAAAGTCCTAAGAAATCCACCAAAAAACTATTAGAACTAATAAAGAAATTAAGGAAGTGTGAGCATATAAAAATCAATGTACAGGGCTGGGCACAGGGGCACACACCTGTAATCCCTGCAACTTAGGAGGCTGAGACAGGAGGATCACAAGTTCAAGGCCAGCCTCAGCAACTTACCAAGACCATGTCTTAAAATAAAATATAAAAAGGGATGGGGATGTAGCCCAGTGGTTGAGCATTTACCTAGCATGTGTGAGGACCTGGATTCCATCCCTTTGTACAAAAAAAAAGAATCAGTGTACAAAAATCAATTATATTTCCACACTAGCAATGAACAATCCAAAATGAAACGAAGAACACAATTCCAGGGATAGCATGTAGAAGAATAAAATACTTGGAAATATGTTAGAAAAAAGAAGTGCAAGGCTTATGCAATAAAGACTAAAAAGCATTATTAAAAGAATGAAAGATTCAAATAAATGGGAGAGACTGTGTAATTGCAGAAGAGAAGAACTAATATTGTTAAGATGGGAATACTCCCTGAACTGATTTATCTGCAGATTCAACACAGTCCTTTAAGAAATCCCAGTCTGTCTTTTCACAGAAATTAACAGATCACATGGAAATGCAAGGAATCCAGAAGAGCTAAAATGGTATTTAAAAAACATATGGAAGGGGGCTGGGATTGTAGCTCAGCGGTAGAGCGCTTGCCTCGCATGCGTGAGGCCCTGGGTTCGATCCTCAGCACCACATAAAAATAAAATAAAGATATTCTGTCCACCTACAACTAAAAAAAAGTAAATAAATATTAAAAAAAAAAAACATATGGAAGGCTCCACTTCTCAATTTCATAACCCATCACACAGCCGAGGTAATTGAAATACTGTGGCGCTGGCATAGGGTAGAGACGTAGAGGGAAATAACAGAATCGAGCCTAACCCTTACCTGCACGCTTAACACACGATGCCCTGAGGCATCCACAGGGGCCCAAACATGCCAGGGAGGGAAGAGCATGGTCAGCAAACGTGTGGGGACAACTGATAGCACATACCAAAGGACAGAGCCAGACCCTCCCTCACTCCACAGACAGAACACAGAATGGACCACAGAACCAAATGCAAAGCGAAAGCTACCGAATTCTTAGAAGAGAACACAGGAATACGTCTTTATGGCCTCAGATTTAGTCATGGTTACTAAGACAGGACACCCACAAGCAATGAAAGAAGCAAGAAATAATTTGGACTTTATGAAAGAGAAAACTCTGGGCTTCAAAGGATCAACTAAGAAAGTGGCAAGATAACTCACAGGATGGGAGAAAACATTTGCAAGTCATATATCATATCTGAGAAAGGACTGGTACCCCAAACATACCCTCAGCAGCAGAGATGATCCAATCAAAAGTGGGCAAAGGACTGGAACGCACACTTCTCTAAAGACAATTATGATGACGAAAGTTATCATTACTTGGTGGACGAATGCCTATCAAAGTCATAATGAGATTCCACTCCACAGCCACCGGGTGGCTAAAGACAGGACAGGAAGCACCATCACCTCAGACGCTGAGGACAGAGATGTAAAGGACACACCTACTTTCCAGCACAGTCTGGCAGCTCCTCCCCTGCAGACAGTTACTGAAGACCCAGCAATCCCACTGCTGGTGGACACCCAAGAGAAATGAAGGCAGACGTCCACAAAAATGCTTGTACGTGAATGTTCACGGCAGCATTGCTCAAGCAGCCAAAGAGTGCGGTCACTCAAATGTTGATCAACTGATAAACAGATACGTAAAATCTGGCAAATCCACTTAAAGGAATATTATTCGGCTGTAAAACAGAATGGATTGCTGATAACATGTCACAGCCCAGATGAACCCTGACAATATTAGGGCAGTTGAAAGAAGCCAGTCACAAACGACCACCTGCTCTGCGATTCGGTTTCTGTGAACTGTCCACAACAGACCATTCCATGAAGGCAAAGCAGGCTGGCGGCTGCTCAGGCTAGAGGACACTGGGCTAGCGGGGGATGGCTCTGTGGTCTGGAGTTTCCTTCTAAGGTAATGAAACTACTCTAAGATTTATTGTGGTAGTGAATGTGCAACTCTGGACACACTAAGCGCCACTGAATTGCACACAGTAAGTGGTATGTGAATCTGTCATAATAGAATTATAAGACAGAAAGCCATTGAACCTTTCAACAACAGCCAGAACTGCCCCTGGCGCGGCGTCTCACAAGACCACACTGAGGAAACACAACGCTTTAGTGTAAGGCTGCTAGAAAACAGAAAAAATTGGATCTGGTGCTCCCAAACAGGCTCAAAAGCCACCTCAACCCTTCACTTGCTGGACCTCGGGGCAAAGTGCCCCGCAGAACCTCTGCTGCAACTCCCAGGGTGAGTGAGAACACAGGAGGGTTTCCTTCGGCGAGGTGGAGGCCCGAGGCTGGAGCAGTCATTCAGAGGAGTAAGGAGCCGAGGCAAGGGCCGCAGCACACTGGACCTGAAGACTGCGCGGCCCGACGTGAGCAGAGGTGTGCACGTGCACGAGTGTGCAAACACGGACGGGAAGGGGCCTTGTTGTGAAACTGTGCAACTGAGATGGTGCAAACCCGACCGCGGTGCGCGCGTTTCAGTGGTGGCCGGGCAGACCAAAGAACCAGATACGGCTTCCTTTTTCTTATGAAGGAATGGAGCTGAAGGATGGAAAAGAAATTCTACTTTAAATTTTTGTAAAAAAGTAAAACTAATATCTAGGTTAAAATTAAGTTCTCCAAAACAAAATGTGCAGCTTGAAAGAAATGCAGACGTGCAGAGGCTACTGAGTCTCTCCCATCGCTGCTAGCCTAAGTGCCACACAGAGCAGCCTGATTGCCAAGGACAGAGCCTTCCGTTACATCTCCGCTATTCCAAGCCATGCAAGAGCAAGGCAGAGGAGGCAGAAATGACGGAGAACAGCATCGATCCAATGTGCAATTGAGAGTAGACATGAGTCTAAGTTCTGATGGGAAATAACTCAGGTTAAAACTCGGTACATGAGGTTACAACATCACCGTGCTGCCTTGGTGGAGTTCCTATTTTCAGTGAATACACTGGCTATCTGTTTCGCATAGAACCTTTCACGTTGCTGACGATGACTGTGATGAAATACTGAGTGGTGACAGTACTCTACCTTTGAGGTCGTCCACTGTTTCCTGTGCTGGCATCTCCTAAGCAAATGGAAAACAAAAATCAATATGTGACTTGGCTTGTTGCACATTTCCAGGCAGGCAGGGGCCACATCAGCAGCCGCGGTGCTTCTCAACAGCACAGAGCAGAGAGACACCGCAGCGCCCGTGCTCCTCAAGCTTCCGTAAAACAGGGGGGACAGATGGGTACACAGCCTCTCTAAGGGAAGGTATCCTACCAAGACCACTGTGCAGTAAAAATGGGGGTCTGCTAATTAAAAAGTGAAAGGAGAAGCCAGGCATGGTGGCTCAGCCTATAATCCCAGTACTCTGGGAGGCTGAAACAGGAGGATCGCGAGTTCAAAGCCAGCCTCAGCAAGGGCGAGGTGCTAAGCAACTCAGTGAGACCCTGTCTCTACATAAAACACAAAACAGGGCTGGGGATGTGGCTCAGTGGTCGAGGACCCCCGAGTTCAATCCCCAGTACCGAAAAAAATAGCGCAAGGAGGAGTGAGGCCCAGCTTCACTGAGTTCACAGAGCCCAGTGAAGTCACTCTCAACAAAGGTGACTTACTAACTTTGAGACCAGTGTGACTGACAGTGGAAACAGCAGGGAGTGCAGTTCCTTCCAAGCAAAAGGCATCACAGAAACATGGCCTCAGGGCGGCCGACTGGAAAGCAAAGGCCGCGCAAACAGGAGGAGCTGTGGTGGGCTTTGCCCAGAGCCGGGCATGAGTAGTCTGTGGCGCACCACCGGCCACTTCCACCGCCTGAGGTGTGGTCCCCGCGAGCACGGGGCCAGCAGGACACCACGGCCACACCACCGCCCTGCGAACTCCCACCCGAGGGGCTCCACCCGGGACTACGGGAAGAGACAGACACAGGGACACTGACCAACTGCCCCGAAGGGTGCCGAGAGTGCAGGCTCTGCCCTGCGGAGCTGCAGCGCAGCGGGGGTGTGGCCAGGCTTCCCGGGGCCTCCTCCTTCTTGCTGCCGCTGCTGCCCGTCTGCCAGTCGCTGCTGATCCAAGGAGAGAAGCACAAGGGCGCCAGGTGACCACGCGGACGGCGGCCCTCGCAGGGTCACCCGAGCTGCCTCTTCCCGGGCCCTTCCCCCACTTTCCTTCCACACAAGCGTCATGTTTAAGGGAGGGTCGTAGACAAGGCTTCAAAGTGACAGACACACTTTCTGAAGGTGTGTGACACCAGCATGGGACGGTGATGAGTGCTGAGGAGAGCCCTCAGCACCTCGGTCCTTTGCAACGGTCACCTTGGAACCAATGGACACAAACACTGCTCGTTAAAACAGTGACCTGCTTGCAGTGTCTCTGCAGCAAGACCAGGCCCTGGAGCAGAACCTCGTGCAGTGTGAAGCCCAGGAAGTGACCCTAGGTAGCACTGCAAGGCCATGCTGGGAGCCAGCCACACCGCCCGACAAAGGTCCCCCTCATGCTCAAAGGCACCATTCATAAGCACAGTGTACAGCCACGTCCATCTGCTCTGCTGGACTCATGCACCATAATGGGTGGGAAGCGCCATTTCCTTCAGAGTGGGACACCTCAAGGACCAGCTGGAGCTCGTGGGAGTTACCTCGGGTTCTTGGGATTGGCAGTGCGCTGGCCGCGGGCCTCTCCATCTCTGGCCGGCTCCTCTCTCGGCTGGACGGGAGGCGGCCGAACCATTTCTCCCTCATCGAACATGAGGTGCAGGCGGTAGCTGACCAGCTTGATGGTGGTGAAGACGATGGCCACGCAGCTGCAGTAGAGGAGCGCAGTGACCGCGTTTGGGGGACAAGCCTGAGGGGAGGAGAGGAGGATGCACTCTGAGAGGCTCCCATGGTTTCAAACCCGGAAGCACCTGGGGGCTACTTACTGAGCACAGGCAGGCGAGGTTTCACATTTTACTAGTTTTGTAACTTCTGCTTAAAATACCCTGGGGAAACAGCAGCTGCCTTTTTATTGTCTTCATGTTTCTCAGCTTCTGCCAGGCGTGATGGGCAGGCGTGATGGGCAGGCGTGATGGGCAGGCGGGAGCCCACAGGACCGAGTGCATTGTAGAAGCCACCGCCAGGCTCCCCTCAGTGCTCCTGCAGCCTGAGCTGCCCCCTGGGCATCCAACAGGCCAGAGAAAGACCACACGCCCTCACAGGGCAGGAGACTTACAGAGAGCAGGAAAGGCAGGGAGCAAGGCCAGGCCTCCCCACCCTGACCTAATACCCAGTAGATCTGGTGGCCACGGCTGTCCCTAGGGTTGGGACACACACAGGGGCCACAGGAGAGTACTGTTGCCAGAGTGAACAGGGACACTTCCACTGCGAACAGGAGCAAGAGCACCACGGGGACAACATATGCGGCCTTGAGGAATAGGGAGGGGCACCCAAGGGACACCACATGCAGCCCTGATGGACAGGGGATGGGACACCTGAGGGACACCACAGGCAGCCTTGATGGACAGGGAAGGGGCACCCAAGGGACACAACGCGCAGCCTTGATGGACAGGGGAGGGGCACCCAAGGGACACCACACGCAGCCTTGATGGACAGGGGAGGGGCACCCAAGGGACACCACGTGCAGCCTGGACGAGCAGTGAGACCGTGCCACCCTCCCCAGTGGTCTCTGGAATCCAGAGCCCAGCCCGAGAGCTGCGCCTGGAGCACCCTGCAGACAGCACAGCCAGCCCACATGCTCCCAAGTCCTGTGCACTTGGCCTCAGTGCCATCTGAGAGCCCCTCATTTAGGAAAGACCACCTCTAAGACAGAGAAACCAATGGCAAAGCGTGGCCAAGAGAGAGCTACAGGGTCTCGAGAGGAAAGGTGAATGGGGTCTCACCCCCCACAGCCACATCTGCTTCACAGGAGACGTCCAGAGACACATGTCAATCAATAAGTGAGTGAAGGGCTGATCACGTAGCATGAGACTGACAGGCAGGTGACAGGCCAAGCCAGGTGCCACCTGGAAACGGCCAGG